>MVBO01000110.1:0-49065 GCA_002261195.1 Bifiguratus adelaidae
GGGGGGGGGGGACAGGTGTGACACGCGATGTGGCCAATGGCGAAGTATGGCCCCCGTCATCCTGCCCTCGTAGAGGCAAACTGGTTGGCCCAAACGCCGGCGCAAGCTCTCTAGCACCGTCAACTCCTTCGACAGGGGCATATAGACGCAAAGGGGACAAGTACTGACACTTTTCCTGTTGCAGGACGAAGTTGAAGCTTCTCCCGACGTTCACTTTGAACCCGTGGTCAAGCTTGAGCAAGTCGAAGTAAGGACCATGGAGGAAGATGAGGACACACTCTTCAAGATGTAAGTAGGGCAGACGGCGTCTTTGACGGCAGTGACGGGCTTGCCACCGCGAGTCATTCAAGCACCTTTATGTTCCTGGTACTTATATGCTTTTACCTATCAGGCGTGCCAAACTCTTCCGCTTCGACAAGCCCTTGGGAGAATGGAAGGAACGTGGTACCGGTGATGTCAAATTCCTTCAACACAAGGAGACAAAGAAAGTGCGACTATTGATGCGTCGCGACAAGACTCACAAGGTCTGCGCCAATCACTATGGTACGTTGAATATGACGAGCGCTTATAAGAGTATACTAACTAATGACTGACGCATTATACAGTGACCGCTGACATGACTCTCTCCCCTAACGTTGGCTCTGACCGTTCTTGGGTCTGGAATGTCACTCATGATGTCTCTGAGGGCGTGCCTGAGCAACAAACACTAGCAATTCGTTTCGCCAACTCTGAGAGTAAGTCTAGGGTATCCATTTGATCCTCCGATCTGACTCATCGCTTGCTTTGAGCAGATGCCAACCTTTTCAAGGAGAAGTTTGAGGAAGTTCAAAATATGAACATCAACCTTGCTGGTGGCACCAAGAGCACAGAAGATAAGAAGGAGGAGAAGGAAGACAAGAAGGAAGATGAGGAAGATGAGGAGGAGGAGGAGAAGAAGGATTAAATGCAATCATAGAATAGGTGTGATGCAAGACTTGGCCATATGTAAACTGACTTTATCTGGTAGCAGAAGCGGGGACGTTTCTGTTATACATTGTAATCTGAAAATTTAACATGTATGTCTCTCACAATACACCATTGCGAATGTGGCATGCAACTTATTGATCTTCGTGGAGAAGGAATATGGAACATTTCGTCGTTTTCGAGTGTCTTACTCTACACAACATCAATTAGAATCCTTCCATAGCAATCAATTACGTTCCTCAGAGATCTAGTGAGATTATTAGCAGTGTATCAAAAGCAGTGAATTCATAGTGATCGGCCGCAATCCAACCATTGTCCTTGGCTCTGCTTCAAGGTGATCCAAAATTTCAGCCACTCAAAAATATTGCACCTCCACCTTATCAACTCTGCACGATGGGAACGAAGAATGCACCGTTCAGAGGAGCCCGCAAGAAGGCCGGCAAAACAGTACGCCTTGCGAAGAAGTCCTACAAGGCAAGAGCAGGCAAGACCAACACCACAGTCGTAAATCACGGTAAAGTCATGTCCAAGAAGAAGGTGCAGCAACTGGAGCGTGCTGTTCGGAATGAACGGCAGAATCTGGGCAAGGATATGGGCGAGATGGAAATGCAAGGTACGCTGAGGTGTATTGTGACGATAAGTGGATGATTTGGAGCTCATAGTCATTTGTTTCGTCTTATAGATTTGCCCATTATTGAAAGTGATCCAAGACTGGCTAAACACGCCTTTGTCGTGCCAGAAAATATCCTTGCTGCGGCAGCAAGTGGGCCAGGTACTACGCTAGGCGCTCCATAAAATCTTTCCTTCTAGAAGAGGCCTGTCGACACAGCTAGAGCCTTGTATCAGTTCATACCATTCGTTCATGTACACTAGTTCATTATCCATGCATATTTTCTCAACCATCCCATAGAGACCACTTTTGTTCGATATTTTGTGTCAATGCCTCAGCATATCTCTGTCATTATGGCAAGAGAAGGACACAAGTGCTGCTCCAACAATGTAACATCCCAAGACCAGCGTAGAATTTCTGGAAGCCTTCCATTTATAATGCATTCATTAAAGGTGCAAAATGATCTCATGAAGCGCAGAACGCTTCACCCTCCATTTTCTCGTCGGCATCATAGTACGCAATGTCCGAAAGGCAACCTCTGCTCTATACACACCCTCCTTCTCTAAGTTCCAACTTCTCCGGTGCTAATGCTCGAGGCTTGCGCAACATTTTCTTTGGGTCCTATTTCAACTTAGGTCTCCTGTTTATACCGTTTGGTGCTGCAAGTCAGTTGGCACACTGGGAAGATACGGCGACCTTTGCATTGAATTTTTTGGCCATCATTCCATTGGCGAGACTTCTCGGCATAGGTAAGAGGAAGCGCCAGATTGGAAATGCAGTGCGGCTTAATGAGTTCTTGATAGCGACGGAAGAACTAGCACTACGAGCAGGGTCTACAATCGGTGGTCTTTTGAATGCGACATTTGGCAATGCGATTGAACTCATTTTGGGTCTGGTTGCTCTGAAGGAAGGTTTGATACGGGTCGTACAAGGTATGCGCTAGTGCTTCAAAATGATACGTTTCACTCATACCTTTTCATGTGCAGCTTCGGTCCTCGGATCCATGCTTTCCAACATTCTCTTGGCAAGTAACGCTCGAATACTACTCACATTGTGGGCTAATTGCTGATGCGTAGGTTCTCGGAACATGTTTTGTGTGCGGAGGATGGACGCGCAAGGAACAAGTGTTCAATATGACGGCTGCACAAACCTCCTCTTCGCTTTTGGCATTGACTTGCTTGTCATTGCTGGTCCCAGCGGCATTTGTTGGATCCATTAGCACAGACAATGACATGAAGCAACCACGTGGTAATTCGCAACACTATGGAACTGGCATCGGGGATATCAGTTTGGAAGATAAGATTTTGTCGCTGTCTCGCGGTACTGCGGTTGTCATGTTGCTCGTCTATGGCATGTTTCTTTTCTTTCAGGCGAGTGTTCATAGCTGGCTGGGATAATTGTTCTGCATCGATATTTATGATTTACGTTTGCAGCTCAAGACGCACAGTCACCTGGTAAGTGTTCTCGGTCGCAAACATTTGCAAAGATCTCAACATTTTGAATAACAGTACGAGGAAGAAGCTGATAGTGACGACGAAGGCGAACCTACCATCAACACTGTTACGTCTGTTCTGCTGTGAGTGATTTGTCCATTCGACAGACTAACTCTGACACGATTCCTAGTCTAATCGGCGTCACATTGCTCGTTGCCATGCACGCTGAGTTCCTTGTTGGAAGGTAACGATAATTGGCGTCAAACCAATGTCTTATCTCTCATCTCTCTTTGACAGTATTGAAGGCATTGTCAGTCAATGGCATCTCACGGAAACCTTTGTCGGTATCATCCTGCTACCCATTGTTGGAAAGTAAGTAAAGACATCCAATGAGTATGTCCTTTGGGTGTCTGACAGTTCATTCCAGCGCTGCGGAGCACGTTTCTTCTGTGACATTCGCCATCAAGAACAAAATGGACCTCTGTATCGGTGTCGCAATTGGCTCATCAATGCAGATTGGACTGTTCCTAACCCCTGCCCTCGTTCTTGCAGGTTGGATCATCGGTCAACCGATGACTTTGTACTTCCACATGTTTGAAACCACGGTCCTGCTGGTATCTGTTCTCGTCGTCAATTACTTGCTTCAGGTGAGGAGATCACGAAATGGAAATTGCTCGCGCTGTTTCTCTAATTCTGTATCCAGGACGGCAAATCAAATTGGTTGGAGGGCGCCATGCTTCTGGTAAGCTTTCACAATAACCTGCCGCAGCATTTATTAAATCGTATACAGTCGTCCTATGTCATCATTGGCATTGCCTTCTTTTACTATCCTGCAAACTCGGGCTAGGATTAATGTTAGGTCTCTTGTACCTGTGATAGGTTGTACGTTTTATGTGTGGATAGTTACAATAGAATCAATGTTTGCAATCTGATAAGGTGGTCCCATGTTGTGCGGGTATTTGAAGGAAACTCATAATTTCGCTTCTCCGCCGTCGTCTTTTAGCTTCAAAATGGACGTTAGCGTATTCAACAGCTCTCTTAAATCCGCTATATCCTTCTTCATAGACGGTAGCTGTGCTAAACCTTGCTTGATTGACCATAATTCGTCTTGTTCCATTGTCTCCAATGATGAATTGGTCTTTGAAATATTTGAGACTTCCGGATCCTCCGTGGTGTCCGCTTCTGCCTTGACATCTTCTGCTGAGTCGCTCGCGCCTTCTTCATTTGCACGTTTCGACGCGAGCAGCTTTTCCATTTTGTCCATTACCTTAGTCCAATCTTACCTGACTATTTCTTGATCATCCGCATAAGGATCAGGCCAATCATTCCCGACGGTTTGCTGGAGAGAGTCCCAATATGCTCGCTCCGCCTCTGCCATTTCGGCACTCGCCAAATAGCAAAGATCACGCGGGAACCTATGGTCATGTCATTATAATAGCGAGGGCTAGAGGGATAGTCAGGTACTCACTTCTTTGAACACATTCTTTCGTGAGGGAGCATCCAATAGAGCTCTATCTCAGCAATTACTCTGGCCTGCAATGCGATCATGTTAGCCATATCTTGGCTTAATTAGGCTCTTCCACCTACTCGCTGTAACCTAGCTTGAGACTCTTCACTAATGTGGGACTTTGTGACTTGATCGTTGATCAATGCAATCAACACATTCATCAGCATGATTGCCGTAGTGATCAGAAACACGACAGCCAGGATGTTGTCATACAGGAATTTGCTGCCCTGAAATCCGCTATAGTTGCCAGTAAGGAAAAACCAGACAGACTGGAATGTTTGTACAAGATTGACATCATTGGCCCTTTCCGTATCGTTCAGTGCCCTGAAGCGTTCTTCACGTACGTGTTCAGAAAGGCGTTGGTGTCCAGCGATTGAATCCATAGCGAATGGGCGAATGCAAATGTGGTAAATACAAGAACGATCCAAAAGCCCAAAAGCCCAAAAGCGACCCAACAACCCGCTTCAATGAGTCTATGAGTAACGCCATGCGAAGCCAGCGTATGCTTCTCAGGTGAAGCATCTTCGCAGCAGTAGGTCCATCAGTAGTGACAACGTCAAATTGGTTACTTACGAATTGTATCCAAGTGAAGAGCACTGCAATTGAATATACTGCGGGATGCATGGGTGCTAAATCTAAGCCCTGTATGCCCACAGCCAGCGTCAAAGCGTAGGTACCAACATCTAAGAATGACATGCAGTTAACGACCGTCTCGCCATCGGGTCGTATCCAAGCTCCGCATGAGCGCAATACTGACCAACGAAATTGAAAAAAGTCAGGTATCGGCTCCCCTCGCCAAACATTTGCCTAACTTCTTGCCCGAAAAATATCAAGCTGAGAACAACAAGCAGAGAGAAATCAACGTTGAGAAATATGGTTTGAAGTGACACAGATGAGGAACCCAAGCACCAGAGGAGACCATAGATCATCAGATGGGTTCCGAATATGAGGTGAAATCGAACTTGAGCGAAGGAATTCCACTTGAAGTCATTGAGCGCCTCAAAAACTAGACCCGTGAGACTGATGAATACTCGAACGCGAGAAGCTTACGTAATCCATGGAAGACCTTCGCTCGGACAAGTAAGTCATCTTCGAGCATCACTATTCGAACATAGACCGATCGTTCCTCTTCAGGCAGAACGAAAGCTCGTGATATGACACATATAACGGCAAGGGAGATTTCCCGGAATGTCCTTTCGTCTTTGGGCATTTCTTTGATTCTAGAATTTAAAGACTTTCCCAACGAGATGTAGAAGCCGCATAAGGTTCGAAGTGCAGAATAATGATGTCCTAGCTGCTTCTTGCTGAATCCTTCCACTGTGGGAAACTCGCTGATGTCCCGGAGAGGATGAAGATATAATCTGCCTGTAAAGGAGTGATGAGAAGCGATTGCTATAAAACTTTCCCAGAAACTCACATTGATACTCATAACGCCTCGATATTGTACTTAGTCTGCTCCGCGTTGTCGGTGTGTGGACGGAAAAGCATATAATTGGCGCATTCGTATGTAATATGTCGTCGGATTGCGGATCATTAGCAGTCGACGCGCCGTAAGAACGCGCTAAGAGGTACGGATACGATCCGTATGGAGCAGACCATAAGGCGGCTGAACGCCAGAGGACTATTGCCACTTCAGGATGTTCTGAGATCTGCCTCACGAATTGCACTCAAGTTCATCCTTACAGTGTAAGTTAACACTTACCAGATCTGGCAGGAATCGCGTCAAGCCAGCGAGATTGCCGTAATGACGTCCTTCATAACCGGAAACCGGAAACCGCATTCTCATATTCGGTTGTACTAGAATCCCTGGTGCGGCGGCGAATGTATCTCTGCAGGAAGCCAGTGTCCCGTCGCTGAAGTGCAAGTTTGATGATACCAAGTTCGGCACTCAACAAGTATCCACTGCCAAGCAAGCTTAGCTCTTCCAAAGGTCGACCTAGGAATGATTTTTCTATCCAGGCACTAGGAGACCTATAGAAGGAGGAACGATAGAAACTGAATCCCATCTGCCGTCCACCCTAATGTGGCTCTTTCATGTCCTTTAATTGTTCCTCCCGCAAAGCGTAAAGCGAATCTAAATTCGAGGAATGACTTGCATTAGGGTTACGAAGGCATCCAATACTTGCATGTTCCGAGGTCGGACAGCCCGAAAGAGTAGTTGAGTGAGTCGGATTATTTTCAAGCAAATCTAGCTTGGATAAGGTATGCGTGGAGTCTCCTAAGGAAACATCCTGCTGTTGCTCGACTTTGCCGCGCTTAGAAAATTGACTTTCGAAATATCTTAAGTGATACTCCGATAGATAATTGGAAAATGGACGTACTGTCGTACTGTCATTGGTTTTGATCGTCCCTTTGAAACATGTCGGATCGCTTTTCATGAATTGTATGTCGATTTCTTGAATGCTTGACCCAAACTTGGTGCAATATTCGAAGGTAAGGAAGCGACCGCGCTTACGCGGATTTGTTGCGAAGATGGTGTTCCAGCCAATCAAGATCCTTGCCCGTGATTCGAAAATTGATTGCGAAATCGCGAGTATCAAACCCGTGCTAAAGGCCTTGACCATTACGTTGTTTCTGATCCGTATACCTGGACCATAGGCATCATATCGAATAGGAAACGATGGTATGGAAATAAATAGTTCCCCAGTGAGGTATTGCGTGTTGTCGTACATATCTGCATCATTTGGCCAAAAACATGAGCTACGGAAGAGGCTATCAAGAGGGATGTCGACAGGAAGACGAAGTTGGAGAGTTTGCGTGCTTTCCATATCTTGCGCCGGGAATTTCGCCTCGTCATCGTCAAAGATGCGTCCGTAGTGTTTATTGAATGATATGCTTCCTAACTTGCCGAAGCCAAGCCGATACAATAAAGGGAAGACAGGGGCGCCGCCCGATTCCGACTTCGTGATTTGACATCCAGTTGCCAGGTCATAAATGGTCATAATACAGAACTCTTCCCATTCCTCGCGGTAATAGACTTGCAGCACTTTTCCGAAAGAGGGCTCGGAAATCGAATATTCGAAACAAGTTACAACGCAAGAATAAAGCTTGGTGTTCTTTGCGGCAATCGAAGATATCAAACAGCCTGTCCTCATGCTGAACATCATCAAACGATCAGGACGTTGAAGTAGGATATGTGATTCATTTGCCCAACGATACTCCAAGAGTTCTCCCTTGTCATCATAATGCGAGAATACAATCTTGCCGGTAAAGATATCGATTAACTTCACTGCACATTTCGATTGCCATATCAAACAAATGGTTCCTAGATCGGAAAGGTGAACCTTCTCAGTTAAGAAATGGCCGGACATAGACCCGGAAGAATACGGAGATTCAGACGCGCGCTTTGCAGCTGCAATGATCTTGCTTTGCATCATTTGACAATGTTCAACAGTGGGAGTGAGCTTCATGGAGATATGAGTCAAATACTGGGCTCTGACCAGATCATAACGGTCGACTTGAAAGCCCGCAATGTCTCCTGAGGTGACATCGGGATCGTTTTCTCGCCCATGTACGTTGAAAGCGGAAACCCTATAGAGTACATTCTTGACGATAATTAAGCTTCGGATACGGGAACACTCATTACTTGGCAAGGTAAGGGCATTGACAGGGGGCGAATAATGTTCGTTGAGTCGCTCGAAACAGTGAATCTTGGTAACCGTGACCTGGTCATAAAAGGTATATCTTCTTCGATTGAATGCCACCACTATCCAATGACAATCTTCTGAGCACGCCATTTCGATATTATAGTCCACCTCGTTGTCCTCTAGTGATAGAATGCCAACCCTTTCCCTCTTGAAGCCCGTCTTCGACCGACAAGTATAAATGTGAATCCAGCCGTCGTGCTCGACGCAAAAAGCACACTGTGTTTGCTTTCGGTTCCACCAGACGCATTCTATTTCATCTTCCGGGGAGTCCGGTGCCGGCACTGTATCCGTCTTCGTTCCAGGCTCGCTTGTCATGACTTCATTTATTTGGCTCTCTGGATCTGACGGCTTTTGCCGTTGCCTCTTGAAAACCTTGCGCATCCTTGCCAAGGCGGACTCTTGGCGATAGTTGGGAGAATAAGCGGAGCCCAACCCGTCGCGGCAACCGGATTTCGACTATGAGGCTGTGTAACTCGCGGCATACCTTGTGTAAGTGATACCTTTGGCCCACGCGTGCATGCCTTTATATGGGAGGAGCCTCTCTCCGAAACCTATAAATGGAAAGTGGAACCCGCGTGCGTAAATTCAAGATTCGGATAGTCACTGTGAATCGAAGCTCTAAAGATCCATATACAATGGCTGAATTTATCACACGGCGGACACGTGTCGTTCTTATATTATACTGCTGCGCTACGTTGGATGGGGTGAGGCCATCGAAAAGTCCGGGCTCTGCACTTCCTCTCTTCGCTTCAATATGGAGGTCAAAATATTCAGCATGTCTTTCAACTCCCATATGTCTCGCTTCATGGATGGTAGTAACGCCGGTGCCCACTTCTACGTTGGCGTCGACAGTCGACTCCATATTCGTGGCTTCCCTTTTTGCGCGTTCCGATGCGAGCAATGCCTCCATATCTTCCATGAGCTTGGACAAATCTTCTTTATGCCGTTTCTCGTCCTCCTAATCAGGGTCTGGCCAACCCTTCCCATAATTTTCGGCAACCGAACTCCAATTCGCCCACTCTGCCTCGGCTTTCTCTGTCGGAGAAGCACGTCGGATCGCTTTTGTCAAATCGTAGATTGATATCTTCGATGAATGAGTCAGCCTGGTATTGGAAGCTGAGAAAGCTGCTGAGAGTTGGAGGATTTTGAGCAAAGATTGTGTTCCAACCGATAAAGAGCACCGACCCGGAGATTGCAAGTACTTAGCCGGTCCGAAATATCCTAATCTGTACCGTCTTCTCAAATTATAAAGGGACTGCGCAAGATACGATAGATCGATCTTCTCCCAATGGAATGTCAATAACCAATTTTTCGATAACATGCTCTCCCTCCTTGTACGAGTCCATGTTATCAGCGATGAATTCGTGAACCGGGGATCGGGCACGAAGCCGGAAGGAAATGTAATTGCAGGAAAATGTATTGGGAGGTACAGCATGTTTTCCGGAATTACTGCCATGTCCTTTGGCGTGATCAATGCACTTTCATACTTCGAGCGAACGAGTATGGTCTCTAACTTTCCGAAGCGCGACTGACGCAGAAAGAGAATCTCCCATAATTCGAATGGTTCTGATTTTGTCAATCGACACCCGGTTTGCAAGTCGTAAATTATCGAAATACCAAGCGGTTCACATATGTGGTGGTAGACTTGCAGCATTTTGCCAAAGAAGGGATCGTCAACAAATTCTTCCAAGTGGATATAGGCGCACTCAGTCCTCAAAATCCTCTACCTCGATCAAAGATAACTTGCACCATGTTTCCCGACTATAAAGCATCAAAATATCTTCGCGCTGAAGCAGGACATGCGATGCGGTTGCCGAAAAAATCGCAATGAGAATGTGTACTCGTTTTGCGAAAACACAACCTTCCCTGTCAAGAGGTCGAATATCCGTATCGCAAATTTTGATTGCCAAACCAGACAAACTGCCTCGAACTTCGTAAGGAAGAATATCCTCGGTAAAGAAAACCTAAAAAGCGGCCAAGGAGCAAATTCAGAGTAGTGCTTAGCGGCTGCCTGCATCTTCCGAAGGTGACTGTAAGAGACGGAGGGATCAATGGTCATGGAGCTCGGAACCAAAAATCGTGCTTTGAGCAAATCGTAACGATCTATCTCCAGGAACAGCTTCAATCTCGCGATCAGGAACGAAGCCTTCTTGGTGATCATTTGGAGCAGAAGCGATATAGAGTATGCAACCGTCGATAAGTGGAGTTCGAGCACGATAACAATCATTTTTCGGCAAGGTGATGGATGAGATTGGCGAAAGTCGAATAATATTGGGTTTTGCATAATAATAATCCGCTGCGCTCTCCAATGATATGACGCCAATGCGTTCGCTGCTACAATCCGCTTCTGATTGACAGGTGAAAACATGAAGCCAGTCCTCGTGCTCGACGCAGGAGGTACACGTTGTTTGCTTCCGGTTCCACCAAACCCGTGTTATGCTCCCTTCAACGCATTCCGGCACCGGTACTGTGGCTGTTGTTGGTTTGATCTCCTTGAGTTCGTTCTCAATACCTTCATTGATTTGACTCTCGGGATCTGCTGGCTTTCGGCGTTGACTATGAAACACATTGCGCATATGATCTAGGTAAAGCTTCCTGTATCTACCAGGACGAGAAGGAAGTCCGAGTCATATCTATCACTGGCTGAATATGCTGTGCAACGTGGCGCGGCATCTTGTACAAGTAGCACCTTTGGCTTGCACACGCCCTGTTCCTGTTTAGGTAGGCGTGCTCGATACACTCGATTGCAACGTCAAGGCAGCGGTGCACATCAAAACTCGACCTCCTTGTCGGCTCAAAGCTGCCGAGCGCGACATCTTCCACTCATGAGATCGCCTTGCATTCTGCACAGCCATTCTGCTGCGCGAAAAATCAAGCTTGATAAGGCGGTAGAGAAATATCCTGGCGCGGCTGTCCGGGTAAACTCGACATAGTGAAGCCAAAATAAGCCTCATCATCTGAACGAGAGCCTTACAAGACGCGCGACTTTACAAGAAAGCCAATCGTCATGAGACAATCCTACTACGTTCGCACTTGGCACCATAAACAACCCTGACGCTTCCTTCATATGTCAAATAAGGTATTACCATATATAGTACTTGAGTGTTTAAACGATTGGACGCGGATTCTTCGTGTACCACCGATGACTGCCTGAAACTTATCTACCGAACACTCCTGACTCTCTCTCTTCCCTTCTTGTTCCTTTTCTGCTTCACAACATGCTCACGGATAAGGATTACGATACAAAGGATGCTGAGGGCATCATCAAGTCTTCGCAGGCAGGTATTGAAGAGACCTCCGGCGAGATGATGAGCAAGCATCGATCATTCAACGAGTTTGCCCGCGATATGAAAGCACACTTAACCGAACTGGTATTCAAAGACAAGCAGGAAGAGGAAACGATGGATCAGAATACGCAAGAGCGTGAGATCAAGCATCCCGACTGGCATGTATTTTGGGAGCTAGAAGGTTTGGGACGGGCGGTGAAAGACAACGTCACAAACTCGGTAAAGAACCCAGAGATCCTTCAAACTGCCAACCTCAGGTACGCAGCACAACAGGAAGAAAGGGGCAGATGCAGGTGCTGACTATAGCTTAACATCAAGAACTGGCAACGAACTCTGTTTCGAAGAAGAATTATTTCTACGCAAGCGTAAAGCTTTCATGAAATCCAAATTTGCTGCCTACATTGGGGTTCCCGAAGAGGAAGTTCATGAGGAAGATATTCCAATCATTGGAGCTGCCGGAAGGTACGTCTAGTGAAAAAGGCGGTGTTCCCACTCTCTACATTTGCTTTAACATGGCTCCTTCGTTTCCAGCGGAGGCGGTTTCAGAGCCATGATTGCTTATGGAGCTTATATGGCCGAATGCGAAAAGGCCGGTCTCTTCGATCTTATCACCTACTACGCGGGTGTCTCTGGTGCCTGTTGGGGTATTACCCAGTATTTCACCATCGCCGAGTGCAATCACGAACGACTTTTGAAGCATTACGCTCACCGATTCCATGAATCACCCGGATCATTCCCCTCTGTCGACCGACTGTTGAAGACGAAGGACGCGGTCGAAAACATTCTCGGTCCTCTGAAAGAGAAAGGCTTGGCCAAAGTTCACCTTGTACGTTTGCTCAGGTGATTCGCGCAGATGACAATGCTGACCATTTGTCTGTAGACGGCTATGGACATATATGGTGCTCTAGTCACTGGTTGTCTTCTTTTGCCTTGCAGCGCTGAGGAAGGCTGGGTCAAGTCAGGAAACCATGCTCTCAATCCCGCTCACCTGAAGCTTTCTTATCAGAAGAGATACATGGACGGTACTCAGGTAAGATTGACTCCTTTGCATTCGTCGTGGTCGACTCTTGTTTACCTGGCACTTTCTTGCAGCCCATGCCCATCTACACCGCCGTGCGTCATGAGAGACTATGGAAAGACTGGAAAGATCCAAACTACAAGGAAAACAAGGTGGTGGAAGATATTGACGCCAAGATCAAGGCAGGCAAGGATGCTTGGTTCCAATGGTTTGAGTTCAGCCCCTTCGAGATCGGATGTGATGAACTTCACGCATGGCAACCTACTTGGTCTTGGGGTAGACACTTTGAGCAACGTCAATCCATCGATAACTTTCCCGAGCAGAGTCTTGCATTGTTGCTTGGGTAAGTGGCGTGTTGCAATGGCATCTTCGCAAACACGTCGTTTTATGCATTTTTTTAGACTGTGGGGCAGTGCACCTGCTGGTCCTATGTCTGCGTATCTTGGTACTGTTGACCGTAACCTGCCCAAGGGCTACATCAAGACGGAAGTGGACAAGCTCGCCGAAGTGGTTAGTAGAGCAAGCCAGTGATGCTTTACCAGCCTTGCGCTTTTGAATGTGACTAATCGAATCGTTCGCAGATTGCTAAAGAGTGGGGTCCAAAAGCCACCGAGGTCTTTGAAGACCATCATCCAATCCATGCTGCAAACAATCCAAACCCATACTTTCACTTCAATCCTCCACCAAATCCACCGGGCGTTTTCAACTCGCCACGTATTCATTTGATCGATGCAGGCATGGACAACAATTTGCCACTTTACCCTCTTGCACGTAAGCACATTCGTACCGCAGACTTCTGCTGCATGGTGTTGTTGATGCTCATATAATCACCTGTACAGACCCCTCGCGAAAGGTCGATGTCATTATTGCTATTGATGCTTCTTCCGATGTCGAGAAGAATAGCTTCTTTCAACGCTGCATGGATTTCGGTACCCGTAAAGGCTTTCATTGGGAGCCGCGAACAAAGGATCCCAACCAACAAGCCAAGGTCACTGGCCTGACCAACGATTCCGCTGATTCACAAGATGACGCTCCCAAGCATCCTACTGCTGAGTACATTCGAAATACATTCAAGGACCGCTACGTTCAAGTCTTTGATGGCAAAGCGCTTCATCCTCCATCGAATCCTGATGGAGCTGCAATCATTGGCGATTTCAACACACCTCAAGCAACAGCTGATATGGCATTGGCTTACATCCCGCTTTTGCCTAACGCTATTGATCCCGAACTCGATCCTTGCACTGCTCAGTTCGCTGGTAGTTACAATATGAAATGGACTCAAGCGCAAGTCGAACAAATGATCCGTTGTATTCAGGCCAATTGGAAGGAGTGTGCCGAGACTGTTAAGGTGGTTGTCAAAGATGCATGGGAGAAAAAGCGAGACGCTAGATTGAAGCAAGAAGCTCAACGTTAGTCTTGTGATATGAGCTAACGTTAAGCCCGAATCTTCAAGGAAGACACAGCATTATGTATAGATATTATTTGGTCTGTTATTGGCACCAATGGATAATAGGTTTGTCATAGCCTTACTTCATATCTGACTAATTCCCTCGCTGAAGATCCTGTTAATTCAGTGGGAGCGTTTTTGCGCCGACGGCCCCGTAGATGGGTATCATATCATTCGTAAGACAATATGGCCGTAGTACGATTGCTATACGTCATTCATCATTGGTTATCATTACACTGCGCTGACAGCTATCTATTTGACTTTTGCTCCTCGTCCTCTTGCTTCAACACCGACAGCCACATGTTGAGCAGTTGTTTTAATTCACCCGAATACCCGCATGGCGCCAATTCCGAACACCAAACCCAACAGATAGTGTTGAGCTTGGTTAGGAAATGTCTTCTGTTATATAGTATGGTTTTACATCGACCATTCTGCTATGAGCTTATTTGAATTTGCATTTTGCAGCTGCCTGTAATTTTCGAAAATGACTACATGAGACGGCGGGATTGATGGTCATGGATGTTGGATAGCCAAGTCGAGCCATGCTCAAATCAAAATGATCCACTTGTTGGCCCGGAATACCTTTGCATTCGGCGTTGGTAAGTCCTTGTGGTGTCCGTTGAAAGGTGGAAACCAAGCACAGCATGTTATCGTCAGTGAACAGACTTCGAACACGGAAACATACATTCTTTGGCAATGTTATGACGTTGGCACAAGGTGAATAACGTCGGTGGTTCCGTACATCACAATGAAGGGTCGTGCGCACAGTCCGGTCCTATATCTCATATCTCCTGTGCGTGAGGGCCACCGTTATCCATCGCATATCTTCGGAAGACGCCGTTTCAACTCGATAACCAGCCTGGCTATCCTTCAATGATATGACGCCTATCCATTCGCTTCTGGAATCCGAATTCGATTCACGCAGGAAAGTGTGAAGCTAGCCGTTTTCCCTCACACAGAAAGCACAAGTTGTTTGCTTAAGGTTCCACCAGACGCACACTGTGCCTCAGTTCCGAATATTCCGGTGTTGGGGTGTCCACGGTCGGTTCGGCTTCACAAAGCGCGTTTGCATTGCTTCCGATCGGTAGAGTTTCGGTATCTGCTGGGATTCGTCATTGTCTGTTAAATATGTTACGGTTATTGGCTATGTCGAACTTCGAGGGATAGTCAGGTCCCTAAAACAGGTGCCCGAGCCGCCTCCGCAACCGGCTTTCCACTGTGAGACTGTGCAACTCGTAGCAAAACTTATGTTAAGTGAAACCTTGACTCCACGTGTGATTGTCCCTTATATGGAAACAGGACGATCGGGTTGCAGTTGTTGATGATAGCCGACCATTGGGACCAATGAGTCCTTCATTTAATGATTCCTCGCCTTTCATGAGTAAGAATATTATTGCACATAATTGTAGTGATCACTAACATACGCAACACTTCAAGCAAGGAGATCAAATCAAATTAGTCTTCGAGTGAAAATATGGCATTCGCCAAGTCTATGATGTTTGTTCTATTCCTATACAATGCTCCTTTTCCCTCACTGGCCAGTTTAAGTTTTCCGGTCACAGGCCTGAGCGTGAATAGAATACTCCGTCAAACACTCGTGGATCTAGATATTTGCCCTTCCGATCAAGGATGTAAGCCAAGCGCTCACTTTGGATGCGTAAATAGAGCTGCGAGGCGGAGGAGCCCAGAGCATCCGTGCCCTTGGGTCCTAATTACACGTCAGTAAGGGTTCGTTAAATGCAGATGGTTGCCAATGCGCATACCTATACCTGTATATATCTTTTGTTTGGCATAGACGGTATCAACGGGTAACTCCCTCGTGCTATTCTTGCCCCAACCATATGTCTGCAACCGTAGGCTGTTTCCTCCCCGTAATAAGGTTATGCGACGCACATAGCGCCAAGGATATATACACATTGCACCTGCAATCATGGTGCCTACACCAATCAGAGCACCAGCGACAGCCATCCGTTTCGGTTTGGAAGCGAGCGTTGGTTGCGCATCCTCGGCACCATCCCTAGTCTTGGTTAGCGCGCGTTCAATAGTTTCGCCAGATGCTCACTTTTTCTTTTCGGCGTAGGAGACATAGGCCAAACTTCCCAAATTGCCCCTACGTAGATAGCTTAGCAACAAGGAGATACCCACCGGTAGTGACCACCTACCAAAACAAAATCTGCACCCCAGCAGCAACATAGAGCAAGACAAAGGTCCGTCGCGCTGAAGCAGGTGCCTGATAAAACTCGACGTCCTTGTGCTGTAGCTTCTGTTTGAGAGACTTGATCGCCGTGGAAACGGATACTCTCTCGGTCGCCTTAGTCGCCGGCCTTGTGCTCAGTGATCTCGCAAAGGCATGTTGTATTGTCCACCGTAGCCAACTGCCTGTAATGTCATGGTCTTAGCGCATACATTGCACTCAACGTCTTTCAGGCTTAAGACTCACCTTGGATCATTTTATAGATCATCTTATTTCCACTTGATGGTACGTGGGTAGCGATGGCATCTAGAGTATAGAGAGACACTGACATAGGTATGGTAGTCCTTATCTACGGTACTACGGTCGGTTGGGCCGAGACGGACGCTTTTTGCACCAACGTTCATTCAACCACTCCGACATTACACTGCCAAAGGCGCCGATCGACCTCCAGCACCTCATGGCCAACAAGCCGGCAAGGAATCCACCCCATCGGCGACATCAGCCATTGCTTTCAAGAGTCGCTTCCATCATCCTCGGCGCACGGCATCACCGTACCCCATTCCGCCTCCGACACCTTCGGCAGAAGAAGCGGTGAATAACATCTTGTATAATACGCCGATGCCGACGCAGGAGCCGAATGCTCGTCATGTCCTCTCTTGTTTTTGTTTGAATGAGCCTGGTGTGATTAGCCGTATCAGTGGTGTCTTGGCTGCTCGCAACTTCAATATTGACTCGCTCGTCGGCGCTCAGACGGAGGTTCAAGACCTCGGTCGAGTGACTGTTGTGGCTCGTGGTAAGCTGGCCGAGATTGAGCAAGTGCGTAAGCAATTGGAAGATTTGGTAAGTGCTCTTGATCTGGCTGCCATTGATCCCAAGCTGATTTTACTGCGTTAAGGTCCCGGTCTGGGCTGTTATTGATTACAGCAATACGAAATTGGTGGAGAGGGAACTTTTGCTCGTCAAGGTCTCCATCTTGGGTGCTGAACATTTGCATGAGCAAATGCCCATTGATATCATTCGAGACGAAAACGTGGATACGGTGGAAGAAGCTGTAAGTATCGATTGACGAACCTCAAACAGCTCATTGACGATTTGCCTAGCTTCACGACTTCCCCGATCTTCACCTTCCGCAACCTTCGGCTTCGGAGGCTTTGTTGAACGTCATGTCTCACCTCAAAGCCATAACAGAGCTAACAAAACTCTTCCAAGGTCGCGTTTTGGACATTTCCTCCGATTGTGTCATTCTCGAAATCTGCGCAAAGCCCTCCCGTATCGATAATTTCATCAAGTTGGTCAAACCTTTTGGTATCCTTGAAGCCAGTCGTACAGGTGCTATGGCCATGCCTCGATCACCCGTCATGGATCATTACGAACCCCAACGCGAGCATGCTTATGAAGACACCGAGAACAAGGCCGAGATGAACTTGCCTCCTGGCTAAACAGGAGCACTTCCAGCTCATACTAGGACAAAAGGTGTAGGAGCTGTATCTTGATAACAAAAAGCATTGTTGATACAAATGGATAATGGGTGGCCTTTATGAGCAATCTATAAGCCAAGGTATAAATAATTGAAGAAATCAGGAGATTTAGTGGTGCTTCCGCAAAGCGACAAATGGGGTAGGAGCAGGAGCAGCAACGCTGCTTCCACTGCTCACGGATGCGCTCATGTTCATCGACATGGAGGCGGCGCTCACGGACAGGCCACTGACAGGCAATTGGAGGGACACCGGTAACTCCAGGGACAAACGGAACTCCAGGGACCAAGGGAACTCCAGGGTCACCAGGAAATCGAGGCCATCGGCAATAACGGTCTTGTAGACGGTCACGCAAGGTGGGTTAAGTTCCTTGCATTCGCCTTCCTCATTCTTGTATCCGTATGGGTTCTTTTCTTCCTTCTTACCACTGGGGAGTTGTTGAAGGGTAGGCACTTGAGCAAAGTTGTCGGGAATCACAAGAGCCAAGGGAGCAGTTTGAGGAGCGGCTTGGACTTGGGCGGCGGCAAGGGCGGCGATAGCGAGGAGAATCTTGAATTGCATGGTGAAATGTATGTATGTGTGTGTTATATAAAAAGGTAGATTGGTGGGTGCAGATGAAGATGACAAGAAGGGCCGGGCGGTTCATCAGCTTTTATACGTTCTAAGGGATCGCCATTGTGTACATTGTTTCGAGGTTTCCATAATTAACGCAAGGCGAATTTTGCTGAAAGGACGCTTGGATGCACCTTGCCAATGGCCGGATTGAAGAACTGGCCGGACTTTGTTTGTTATTCTGTAAAACAATAGTGCGAACGACGCGACAAAATTATTCATATTTGGACTCGATTGCTAATTTTGGGTATTGAGCGCCGCTTTGTGCATGACGGCAAAGCAGAGGGAACATGTTTGCCACCCTGATAGGACTAGCACGATCGAGGCTGTGCAAACCTGATGTTGATGATAACAGCCCTTCATTGTACAATCCATGTTGATCAATAATACATGTGCTGAAGTGGAAATGGCCAGCATTTGCCCCGAACTGATGAAGTGTGATATGACGCGCGCAAATGGCGATGACAATATACAAACAGGCAGATGCCTAAACAAGAGGCAAAATGCCTTAATCATCAATTCGCCAGTCGCCGTCCAACATGATGTCCTTGTCCATTTCAATATCTGCTTGGCGCTTGCTGCTACCGCGTTGTACTAAAGCACACATTAGGATCGGCAAACCCAGGTTCATTCGCGAGCTCGCTCACCATAAGGTTGCAGGCCTCTGCCAAAATTTCTCATGCAGCCAAAAGCGAGGATGGCAGTGATCTACACATAGACATTAGATACACGTTATCGTGGTCGATTAACGTTCGCAACTTACCACAGAAACAAATATCCCCAGGGCCACTACGGACACAATGTGGGTTAGCTCACAAATGAAGTACCCGGGAGATACCTACCAATCCCAATCCAAAAGTACCAGGTATTGTTGGACGTACTTGTTTCACCAAGCACAAGTCCGTAATGAATGACTACGATGGCTTGCCATGCCATAAATGCAATCATTTGCCATTCCACTTCTGTTTGTAGCTATAGCAAAAATATTTTAGCCGCTTTGATTCCATGATTCCCCAGTGGCTTACCACACGCCGCGCCAAATACAAAGCTGGAAGCATAATGAAGGTAATGATGGAGTGGAATATCGTTGCCCATAGTGAGGAGCTAGATAGGTTGGTTGGGACAAACTGTATCAAGTAGAAGCCGGAAACAATGAATTGGGTGAAAATGTCAATCTTGAGCGCCAGCACAAAAAATTGAGACAAGCGGTACATGCCTACGGCAGGTGAGGAAAGGGGCTAGCCGCCGTATATGACTAGACTTACGTTGAATCTGCATGTCTGCGCCGATTTTCTTGTAAATGTTCCAACCAAAGGTCAAACTGACTTTGTGAGAGACTACGCCATGACCGATGGCGAACAGTATCAGAAATATGGTGAGCACGATTTCCACCTTTTCGGCGATGCTCAGCGGCGCAACGTTGATGGAGCTGGCTTGCAGAATACCAAGCCATTTCCTTCCCTAAAATCCAAGCGTTGGCACAGGAAGGGAAACTCGTTGATCGGCACCTACATCCATAATCTCGAGAGAGCCAAAGATGGCACATATCAGGTTCAACACAGCCATGACAAGTACTTCTGCCGTATTTTGATAGGCAATCTACGGCGGTGCCGAGCATGAGTAAAATCCCCTACTTTTTGCGCGCAAGCTAGACTTACAGCATCAATGACCATGCCTAGCAAGTAGAGTTGGAACCCAATGAGAGCCATATTCTCCCACTTGATGTTAAGGAAACGCGTATGGGCCGCATTAAAGGTTATTGGATCGATATTGCTCTGTTCATTCGTATTCTGAACAGCAATGATGGTCTGCAATGCGACAATAACGAATACTTGAGCTATCGTGATGCTTAGGTAGGCTTGTGTCCATTTTGACTCGACAAGTCGTTTCACCTAAGATGAAACATTAGACACGGCCATGCCAAGACTTGCACTCACAATCTTGTGATATCTCCACATGGCGTAAAGAGTGCTTAGCTACCAGCGCAGAGCGATAAAAGAAAGAGAGAGAGAGAGAAGGAGAGGAAGGAGACCGAGAGAGACAGACAGAGCAAGAGTGAGAGCCAACGACAGGAAAGGGATGACTGCGTGAAACCGGCCCACGAGAGAGAGGTTATTTTTGCATGGTAACACAATCATATCTTTGCCTTTAATTGTAACGCTTTTCCTGCGCGACTAACATTGGGTCTACCAATTTGTGCAGAGATCCAATGACCAATGCTGACGAGTTTGTCTAGATCTATGCCTGTCTGGTAGCCTGATCCATGCAAGCTATAAACCACATCTTCTGTGGCTACATTGCCTGTAGCTCCTGGTGCATAGGGGCATCCACCGAGACCGGCGACAGAGCTGTCGACGACACGAAGGCCATGTTCGAGAGCACGGTGAATGTTGGCGAGCGCTTGACCGTAGGTATCGTGACAATGAGCGGCCAGCTTTTCGACGCCGACGACCTTCGTGGTTTCATCCAGGACAGCGGACCATGATCCCGGCGTACCAACGCCAATGGTGTCTCCTATACTGACTTCGTAACATCCCAGGTCCATGAGGTCTTTGGAAAGTCCAGCGACCACGGCAGGGTCAACATGACCTTGAAACGGGCATCCGAGTGCGCAGGAGACGTAACTAAGGCAAATTGAATATGGTAAAACCTTTAGCCGACACTACCTACCCCCTGACACGAACATTGTTAGCTTTGGCCTTCGTGATCAGTTCCGATGCCTTTTCCATACTCCCCTTGATGGTGCAATTCAAATTGCGTTTGCTGAATGCTTCCGAAGCAGCAATAAATACAGCGACCTCCTCTGCGCCAGCTTCAATAGCTCCGTCCAGTCCTCGAACATTGGGTGCTAATACAGGGTAACTAATGTCTGGATGTCGATCAATGGCTTGCATGACTTGCTTGTTGTCTCCCATCTAGCATTGGCCCACTAAGTACCATGTCGTATAAGAAGGCAAACCTTACCTGCGGGACCCATTTTGGACTCACAAAACTGGTCGTTTCGATCACCTTGATACCGGTCTTGCCCAGTCGATTGACAAGTTCAACCTTTGTTTCTGTAGGTACCAATTGCTTTTCATTTTGTAGACCGTCGCGAGGTCCGACTTCGACAATCTTTACGAAATTCGGTAAGGCGGTGGCCGATCGTGCCTGAATGCAGTGTTAGTCAAGCATGCCAATACCTGAGATGTCTTACCGGAGGCGTTGTGGAAAAGTACCGTGGTCTAACGGCAGACCGTAGTGCATGCTTGAATACAGCATCCATGTCTAGTCCCAAACCTCGTCAACCGCCTTTTAAGTACTCTTGTCTTCCCGCAGCGGCTAAAATGTGCCAACGGGCAGTTTCCCCATTTGGACATTTCAGTGGAAGGCAAGATCCACCGTGTGGATAAATGCGTAATAGATGGGTATAGCAGGCGAGAAAGTAACCAATTTATGTCTCTTACGAAGAATAACATCACAATAGCTACATTGATCTCATTGTCAGACTTTGCAAACACAAAAGTAATGTAACATGGACGATAGACCTCAAAATTTCAATTCATTTGCTGTAAAATTGGTACGCGGCGAGGCCTGCCTCAGCAATATGGGATGGCCGCCGGTAGATAAAAGTAAACCAGTGACAGGATCACAAAGCTTGGATCGACAGCAAGCGGCGATGTGATGCCAATCAGATAATTGACGCCAAAATTCAAGCCGCCATTGGATGCCTATGCTAGGCAATTTTTCGGTTGCACTTGTGTAGAACCCGAGAGATCGCTAGCGGTGAAGGTAAGCCCGGTGCTCGTGAGTTCGCCGGTATCCGCAGCCTTGATGAGATAGGTTTAGCCTTGAGGCGGTACAATCAGCACGACACAACGCAAAAAGGGCTTTGAGTACCTCACTTACCCTAATAAGTGGTGGGAGACAACGCAATGTCAATATTTGTATCCATGATGGCCTATTGTCCATTGGGCGGTTTCATACAACTCTGCAACAGAAGGGATCAACTTTGCATCTTCCATTCAGTACTCTCTATTAATCAGGGGATAAACACGAACGGAGTGGCTGTAAATTTTAAGCTGTTGCCTGAAGGAGCGCTGCAGCTAAGCATGTAGAAAGAAAACGAGTCAATGCTACGTTTGCACTTGGTCATCCGCTTACGTTGTTGCTAAAGCAGTCTTGGCTAGAGCCGCCAATGAGAGGATTTGATGAAAGAAGGCATCCTTTTCACCTTAATGTGAAGAAGGCTTGAACATATTATATATGCGCTTAAAGTTGGGATCGAATGGTTGCTACATCCAAGATAGGCCAAGTGATGCAAGCCGCACTCCTTTGTCTGGCTCATATTTTGAGATGTGTCACGCATAGAACAATTACCCTGGATTGACTCTCATCAATGCCCCATATAGCCATTTTCTGGATCATTGGATCGCAGGAGCTGTTTCGGGATGCCACTATCTACTTGCAATATGTCGGCTTTGGCATAATCACTTAGGATCGTTGTTACGGCTCGCTCAACGGTTTCGATGGTGCGTAGGATCAGTTCGCTATCGGAATTCAGATTAGCGGTGCTAATCGTCGTGCGGATCCCGCATAAATATTTCGGGTATTGGCCGTAGAGACGCTTGGTGTCATCAACCGAATTTTGGATTGTAGCGTACAATTGGACGCCAAAGGAGTCAACCCGATCCGTTCGCATGTGGCTCGGGAGTAAGATCTCTCTGAAAAGCCTGCCATACCCGTGTCATTACATTCGCCGAATGCGAGTCTTGTCCATGCCCAAGGAACCCCGGAACCCAATGGATCTCAACTTTGGAGAATGGCAGATATTTGCAGATATTTGCATGTTTCTCATTTTAATTCTCCGATTTGTGCCTGTGAGATGTCTGGAGGGTCCTCATGGGCAACTTGGGTCGTCATTGATTGCGCAGGTCAGCGCCTCTTTCATCACTGCGATTATAGGTTAATGGGTCTCGATTAATTGTTTGGAGAGAGTTTTCGATCATCGGTGGGATGGTTTGAATTCTGTGAAAAGGCCCTGAGCAAAGCCTTTCATAATCAAGAGCTTCAACTCAAAGCACGATGCTTCGAGCACACGTTGAGCATTGTAAACCCAAGGCTCCATACATGCGTGCATTCTAGAGATATAAAGATGTCGATCTATTTTCGAGTCTATTTGTCTTGCACATTTTGCAATCGTTTCGCTTCATCCGGGGTAAACTTCATAATCGTGGCGATGACAGGGACAAGTTGGGGCTACAAGGACGTGAGTATTAAATGAAGGACGGCACGGGGACCAACTTACTCGCGTAGCCTTGTTTTCGAGGAATTTGAGAAGCACATGACGAAGGTACTCGAGATTAATTTCGTCTTCTCGAGTGTAAGGATGAAGGGTGGGTGTAGAGGGTGGTGACATAACTCGGTTTGGTCGTGGTGAGGGAGTGTGAGAAGGTGGAGTGTCGGAGTTGATGGAGGGTGATTGTGGACGGGAGTTGTCAAAGGATGGCTTTTCCACCTGGAGAGGCCGTGATATCTTTCTGACTTCATCCTTCAGCGTCTGAGCGGCAAACTTGTTAGTTTGTGCTTCTTGCAGCTTGTGAATAGCAAAGCGGACTCACCTTGTTTAGGGTTTTAAGATGCGATTCTCTCATTTTGGCTTCTTCCAAGGCCTGATCCTTGGTGGAAATGTCTTGATTGAGCTCTTCAACACGTTGCTGGACGATTTTCTGCACAATGTCAACATAACTATGCTTTTGGCGAGAAACAGATCAACTTACCAGCTCATGTTCAAGCTTCTTTACAGAGGCTTCCTTGGCTTCTGCGTCTTCCTTCAGATTATCCGCCTGGTGCTTCAAGGTGTCTATCTCGTCCTCTGAAGCCTGTATCCGACGTCGAGCTTCCGACAGGTCATCACGTACGCGTTGCCGTTCTGATGTAAGCTCTTCAATCTCCTTGCGAGAAGACTCCAATTTCTCCTGCAAGCCCTGCTTCACCTCGTCAAAACCATTTTGAGAGGACCTGATTTGGTCTAGCTCATCTTGAATAGCCTTCAAGCGCTGCTCATAGTCCTTCTCCATGGCCGAATAACGGTCTGCTCTTTGCGCCAATTCGCGATCCCTTTCGGCCGCTGCCTTTTGGTTGCGCTTTAGTTGGTCCTCGAGATCCACAATTCGCTCATTGGATTCGTTGAGTTCCCGAGTGTACTCCTTGATCTGGTGCTCGAATGTCTCTACCCTTGATTGAGATGACTCATACTCGGCTTGCTTCGTTTGAAGTTCCTCGTATTGTAGTTCCTTTTCTTGCCGAATATCAGTCAGATTTGCCCGCAAGGTGGCTAATTCCGTGGTCATGGAGCTGATTTGTCCTTGCAATCTCTGTCGCTCGCCATCGAGAGCTGACTGATGGGTGGATTCGATTCCCAAGAGCTGTTCTCTTGCTTGTTGAAGCTCCTGAACAACCGTAGCGTGCTGCTGCTGCAAATTTGTCAAGTCTCCCGACATATCAGACTTCTCCTTCTCCAACTTGAGGATCTGCTTTTTGGTCTTGTTGAGCACATTGATGTACTTTTTCATCTTGTCCTCCTCCTCTTCGTGGGTTTTCCGTAGTGTCGCTAATTCCGCCTCCATTTCTTTTGTATTCTTGGTCGCTTCTTGTGCCTCATTCAAGCGCGTCGTCAAGTTCCGTACGCTGGACTGAGCATCTGCCAATTTCTCCAATGCTTCCGTTTTGGACTTATTGAGCGCAATGTAATCGGTTTCCATTTGTCCATGGACCTCCTTAAGCTTTGCCAACTCATCCTTGGCCGCCTGTGCCGATTTGAGGTTCTCTTTAAGCTCTGCCTTCTCTCTGACAAGTTGCTCTACTTCGCTCCTGTGTTTGTCCGCGGCAGTTCGACCTTGCTCTGTTAGCGCCGTGATAGACGTTTGCAAGGCGTCTATCTTTGCGTTGAGTTCGCTGACTTGATTGCCCTTGTTCTCTAGGTCAGCTTTGAGAGCTTCTACATTCACGCCGTCGGTCGCAACACCATTTGCAGGCAATGTTCCATTCGCTTGCGGCGCTTGCTTCCTGACGTTGTCCAAGTGGAGCTGTACATTCTGCAACTGTTGCGTCAATTCGGACACTTGCTGCTTGTAGTCAACCTTGTCTTCCTTCTCTGCGTCCTGCGCGCCTGCTTTTGCCTCCTCTATCGATTGTGCCAGCTGATTCTTTTCTTCCGTGAGTTTCTGTATCTTGGAAACAAGGCCTCGCATCACTTCTTTCTCCTTTCTTGAATCCGCTTCCCGACTCGCCTTGAGTTCTTTGATCTCATTCTGCAAGGCCGAAACCTCTTCTGAAGTCGTTGCTTCATTCCCCTCCATGACTGGCAGAGGTTATTTCTACAAGTGAGAATGTAGATATATTCGAAGGCTTAAACTGCTACATATCCACCTCTGCTTCTATTGGAGACAGAGTCCACTACGTGATTAAGAAGGTCGCGTAGGATACCTGGGAGGTCTTGCCAAAAGTCTAGGGAACATATGTTAGTGGTTGATGACTGTATTGAACAGCTAGCCTTTACCTCGGTGGGGTAATAGGTCCATGCCTCTGGCATTGTACATCTTGTAGTTATAGATGGCGCCCAGGATAAAGTAGGAAGCGAGCAAGCAAACGAGGCTATACAGAATGTCAATCCATGGACGTCGGCAAGGTCACCGTGTAATCTTACATGATGAGGAGAATAGAGAACCATCCGAGACCTCCGCCTCCGCCTCCGCCTCCAGAGCCATCATCGCCCGTTTTCCTGCCATGTAGACATTAGATATGATTGAGCGGCTACCCAGTCTGGTGACTACTTACGCACATACAAAAGGCGTCTTCCATTTGAGGTTGAGCATACCGCCATCATAAGATACAAATTCCGGACCGACTGGATTCTAAGCATGGTGTAAGTTGCCTATAAGCAAGGCTCAACACAACAAGTTACCTCTCGATCTCCAGACTCGTCGCATTGCATAGTGATGTTGGTCAACTGGTCTTTGGTGCCATCATTGCCACCGTTCAGTACAAGCCGGAATTGTGCATCGTCTACGAGGGTATTTGTGGTTACTTACACGTCGATAAATACATTCATATACTTACTCTTGGTAGCATCGTCCGTGGAAGGATCCACAGCAAAGGAAGCTTTGAGTGCGCTGCATTGATGATAAGCACGCGTTGCCTAGGAAACACCAAGTTTGCTGCTCTTACCCATTGTTATCCGTGGAGATGGGTATAACTCGAGTCACTCGTTCGTCATCTTTTTTGACGTTGATGATACGATAGCACACATACTGTTATTGAGTGTCGTTAGATAAGCCAACCTTGGCACAAAAGTTTACTTACCGTGTTATCGGGACATCTATCCTCGTCAGCAACCTCCAGCTTCTGTATAGGAGAGCATATATTGATCCTATACTCGCGCTTCTCTTTGGTAGGAGGCGTGTCTTGCTCCTGATTGATCACAAAGTCCCTGCATGGCATCCATGAGCCAAGGTTCGCTGGTTTACGCGCATTTGACCTCATGCCACTCACCTGTTTAGAGGAGACAAGTCAAACTCATATCTATCGTCGAGTTTGTATCCGGCTTGGCAGTACTCGACCGCATACACTGGTAGCAAAAGCACCAGTAAGCCAATGAGTCGCATGAGCATCGTTCCAAATAAAGGTTCGCGTCTCTTGCTTCTGTCATGGACGTCGAGAAACGTCCTGTGAAGCAGAATGGACAAGTTGTCAATATGGAGCTACCAGAGGAGCGTGCGAGCATGTTTGAGCTCAAGGACATTGTTCGCAAAGTGGTGAACCATTGCTACAGCGATCTGGCTGTGCTCATGGAGACGTAAGACGGCATGTCGTGTTTATCCGTCGACTAAGCGTACGTTGTAGGCTCCCTGGTATGTCAGAGGTGGAACGCAAGAAGCGCATACTGCAATACGTTATGGCAAAGAAGAGCTTATTGAGTAAGCTGCTTGTTCTTGTCAAATGGGCCGCAGACTCGCGATCGGTGCAGATAAGTCAGGTAAGGAACCGCTCAAGCGCTCACTTGGCGTGTCGATGGGATGGATCATCTCATTTGCGATTGCGTAGAATATCATGGCGTACCTGGCGAACCAAAACCATAGCTTTGTCCAGACTGTGGACAATCTATTCAACATACAGATGCAGCTGCCGCAAGCCAGGTGAGAGCGATGTCGATTGCGTGGGTAGAGATGCGGTCTGATACGATATATTGTTAGAGTTCGAAACTACGATCTGCTTTCGGCCATAGACATCCTCACCACAGGGGCTTACCAGCGGTTTCCAGGATGTATAAAGGTAATGTTTGATCGATATAGGAGACGCAGATCAAATATTCAACTACTTCCAATAGAGCTTGCTTCCTCCGAAACCGCTCACTGATGAGGAGACTCTGAATGTCCTCGAACGACTCGAAGATGTCATTCGTATACGACTTTTAACGGAGGAAAGTCTTCCACCCGCAATGTCAAATTACAGTATTCGTACGTAGTACGCTTGGTCTTTGGCGGTCGTGCTGATGTTTCTATAGGAGATGGACGAGCGTACTTTACGATACCTTTTGAATTTGAGGTTGCCGTGACTCTGGTCGGCCCGGCGAATGAAAGCCGATGGCATATTGTCTCGTTGGATTTTCTAGTAGAAAGCAATCTTTCCGAAGGTAAGACATCTTAAGCACATTAGGTGCGTATCAAGCACATACTAACTGGTCGTTCTTTAGGCAAAAAGAATGAAGCCCATATCAATAAGCTCATAGCTGCAGCACATGGACAGATGCAATCCAGGTCACCAGAAGACGCCCCCGATTTGGCGCTCGCAAGGATGTACGACTTTCTGCACGTATACGCCCTCACAATCTGTTTAGAGGGGCTTTACGCCGAGTCTTTAGCTATATCACGAACACTTTTCTCCAACCAGATTCAAGTACAAATGTCGTCAGATCGGACGGTTTTGCGAGTTGGCTTTTGGAACGGTGCTTCAAAGATCGGCGCATGGGCCAGTCCCGTGTTCCCGAAACCCATCCGAGAAGGTTCAACGCCCTCAAAAGAGATCAGCGAGAATGCCTTGGAAATTAGGCTGATAGAGCGCGAAGACCCCCCGATAGCGAGCATACAACTCGATACAGCTGGTGAGACCATGAATCGCGCAAAGGGCTACCCCAAAGATTGGTTGCGCATCGCATGGGAGAGCGGATATGTTGACCTTCTTCCGGAGGATAATGTTTATGATGCGTCGCAGGTAAGACAAGGAAGCAGGGCGTATGTCATGTTCGCTCTGACAAACCATCTATAGCTCGCTACCATACAAAATTTTCGGCAGCTCGGCATCGAGGGCATGTTGCTCACGGTCATCCGGGCAAAAGCGCACGGAATACTGGAGAAGCTGAAACACACATGGATAGAAGAGGCACCAAGCGCTGGGTATAAGCCGTATGCAGACGACGTAGAATTCATAGAAACAGGCAAGTGTGCTCTGATTATGATGACGCATGCTCACTCGTCTTGCAGGAGATAATACATCATCAGCCCCCATGACGTTGAAAATCAGAGTCCGACGTCAACTCTATCTGGAGATTCAAATGGACTTGATATCAGGCGGCATCAATATAGCCCGTTCTGGACGTGAAGAGGGTATTAATTCCGATAGCATCATACAGAATGTTCGGAACCGCGTCAATGAAGATCCAGCTCACTTCGTGGATCATATTTCATGGTACAATCACGAAATTGTACTAGAAGAGATCATGGCGCCGGCGAATCAACTTGGTATGAGCGCTTATCGACAAGTCGCAATTAAGACGGAAGACATCACATCACTCGTCGAAGCATCCGACCTCAACCTTACCTCTCAACATTCCGCAAGTCATATAACTCACAAATACCCGCATCGCTTATTCCTACAATTCACGCAATTCCCGGATTTTCATATACTAATAGTCATCGCCAACATGTCGATGCGCATGTGGCTAATCTCGTCTGACCGAACCGATCAGTCATCCGCCATACAAACCCTTACCTCCTCGCAACCGATTGCTTACAAAAACATCATTGACATTGGCGGTGAAGGCGAAGTTGGCAATCTCAATTCTCGCAAACGAAAACGCATCAACCCGCAAGACCATGATGATGCTGATCTAGGAAGGTAAGTTGGGATCTAGACTATACTACGCAGTGAATTCATGGAGAATCAGTTTCATGTTTACGGTGCAAGACCTGGCAAAAATCGAATCGTTTGGCCGGTATGTGTTATACACGTTTATTCTACAGGCTTTTGACCTTTCCATAGTGCCTGGATTGCGCAACGAAAACTAGAAAAGCAGCTCAAGGACCAAGGAGTATTGTACCACGTTGGAGGCCCACCGAAATCCCTGCAAAACAACAGTGCTGTTCGCAATTATCATGGAAAGATACCCGTCATCTGGGTACAGCAGCAAGATCTTTTCCGGGCAAAGGAGAATGCACCAAAATTGAAGCACTACGTCATCTTAAAGATCGAAGGTTGGTGGAGCTGTGGCAAGAGCGACTGCTTTGTCACAGCTGAACTGCCATACAATGCTGGGAAATCGTTCCAGTTGGAGCTGTCGCCAGCGTTCGGTAAGTGGAATCGCAACTTATCAACACAATGACACGCCACTGATGACACCCT
The DNA here is from genome assembly GCA_002261195.1 of Bifiguratus adelaidae. NCBI lineage: Eukaryota > Fungi > Mucoromycota > Endogonomycetes > Endogonales > Bifiguratus > Bifiguratus adelaidae. Next base: position 29,852 of record MVBO01000110.1, read on the forward strand.
TCTAGACCACATTCGTATCGACAAGGAGAGAAATGTTATATCTTTTACCTATCAAGATCTGCAGCGCTGCTTAATGCAGCTGATGGAGGATATAGAGAAAGTTGCGATGATGACTTTTGTGGCAATGCAAGCGCAATCGATTGCCAAAGCTCAGCAATATCCTCATTTTGAAATTGCTAAATTTGACATGAACACTCTGGATTTGAACTACGGTCGGCAATTCGTGTTGAAGCTCCGCTGGCATTTTGAAGCTTCGAAACAACGCACATCTCATTTTGTAGTTGCTCTGGACTGCCGATCCCAGCTGGACAACCCGGGCAACCAGGATAGCGTCACCCTCAACCCTCATCGACATCTCCTCCCTTTCATTCAAGACACATTAAACCAAACAAAAAGCCTTGGGGCAGTGCTCTCGGTAGGATGTCGGCCTATATGATATTTGCATTTGCTAATCTGCCTCTAGTTCTTACATCATTCCCTGGACTTATTCCAAAGGCTTGACCAATTGATAATCAAACATGCTGAGGCTGGTACACCCGGCAAGATGGTTATACTCCCAAGATCCGTCAAGACATTCCGGTTGCTCTTTGCAAACAAGTAAGTTGGGCATTGCTCACGCTCACATGGTTCTCATTTTTCCTGCTTCAGATACGGTTTGGATGTCCGCTTTTGCGAGAACAATCAACTTTTGATAAGCGATTGTCAAGATGCAAATTCAGACACGGAGCGCGTCCGGCTATTGTCGTTTCCCTCCTTCGCTACGCTGCTGGCAACGCTTGATGATTGGATACCCAAAGTCATTGCAGATTCAAGCGACGCAAAATTCAACAACCCAACAGCCTCGTACGCGAGCACAAAACAAGGCTTTTTATGCTCACGAGACTTGGCACCCATCATTTTGGAAAAGCTAGATGATGCGGTTACGGCACACGCCGAGTAGGGCCCAAAAAAGTAGCGACCTGTAACATATACAATTGGCATGGAAATGGACAGTCTGAGCCAAACGTTTAATTGCTATGGAAGCGAATCAAGTCCAGTCGACGGATCCACTATCTAGAAAAATTACATGCATCTCCCGCGCAATGCTCCTAAAAACCCATCTCCTCTTTTGTCAGTACACCGAGTTCCCCCTTCACGGAAGCCAGTTCGTCCAAGTATTGCTTGTATTGACTCTCGTTCTCGACCTTATCTTTGATACCTTCAAAGATTCTAACAGCCGTAGGGTAATCATTGACGCGTCTAGCGGCCTTGAGGGCTGACTCGATCACCGAGGGAGAGGGGACGAGATCATAAGCGAAGCAGTTATTCAAACCCCGTTGAAGTTCAAACAAATCATCAACGCCATCAAAGAATTTTACATAGCGTTCCGTAAAAGCATCGTAGGATTCTTCAGAGTGAGCGTCCGAATAGAAACGCTTGCTGACGCCTGGATGCATGTAAGTCGAGGTCCATCTGGTGACGCTATTGTACTACTTACCAGCGAATACTGATGGCATAGCGGTAACTCTGGTGCGAGTTGCTGTACGTGCAACAGCGCCTGTGAAAACTTGACGCAACATGGTGTGAAGAGTAGATCAGAGAGACCTTGTTGACCCAAAGGGAAGCATTTGTTACCCTTCACAAGTATATTTGATGACGTCAAAATCACGTGAATATAATATAATTTCATTCAAAGGTGTTCCATAATAGATTACATTTCATATACACATGACCTTGTTCAAAGCACATAGCCTTCCACGCGTGGCTTGTTTTCCTTGCTTTCTTCCTCCTCAACCGTCGTTGCCTTGATATTGGACTGATTCTGGACCAAGACTTCGACAACGCGTTCCAAGTTACCATTGTATCGCTTCAGCAGACTTTCGAACGAATCGGTCTCGGACTTGGATTGACTTTCCGTCTCGTAAAAGCCCATGGCGTTCAATTGCGACACCAGTCCATTAATGTCGAGATCCTGTTCTTGCTGTGATGGTTCTGCAGATTTGGATGGTGCAGACGATCCAGGCCGAGCACAGGAGCGACGGCAAGATGGGCCGGCATTGGATTGGTTATCCGGACGGCAATTCTTGGGAGCTCGCTCCGGGATGACGTAGCGCTCGACGCGATAGGCTTGAGGTACAAACGAAGGAGCCGAGACATAGGGACGACGGTATGAGCACGGGCAGCCGGATCTAGCTTGCCAAGGAGAGCCGTATCGGGAGCAGCAGCCACGAGTAGGACGCGACCAAGGTGAAGGTTGACACCAAGTCGGCGAGCTACCATAGAATGGATAAATGTAAGGTGAAGAGAAGTGGGTCCAGTCATGAGTAGCAAACGGGTGATGAGGATAGCCGTGATAAGGAGACCATGATGACCAGCAAGACCTTCTGGGTTGCCGATGAGGAGCCAACGCACTCAGCACGATGTATATGTCTTCTTCTTCATCGTCGTCATGCTCCTCTTCATTGTTGGTCTTGTCGGACTTGGCATTACACCTTTCGTCAGTGGCCTGTTGCTCAAACCAGCTGCGGACACCGTCCAGATCAACCAAGGTGCCTTGTAGAACCTTCTCCATCAGCGTGTTTGCGGATTCAATGAGTTCGGGATGTTGATCAAAGACATGTTTGAATTGATCGATCAATTGCTCGAATTCCCGAGCCATGGCCAAGAATGGAGGCTCAGATTGAAAGGAGTTTGACTCGCCCTTTTCCTCGGGTTGAGGTGCAGTTTGCTCGCCATTAGTTGCTTCGGGAGATTTACCCTTCTCTTCAGGTGTATGCGGACGCTCTTGTTCCTCCTCGACAGGTTGCTGATTGGCCTCAACTTCCGAGGTTGTCTGTGGCAAACCTTCCGCCACCGACTCAATCACCTCCGACGAGTCGTAGACAAAGGGTCTTGTGTTGCCATCGTGCTCCTCCTCTTGCTCAATTGCCTCGTCGCCAACTTGAGATCCCTCGTGGCTCAAGGGAGTAGAAAGACGGTCAAAATCTTCGTCAGCAAGAGCATGTTCACCTTGATCTATGACAGCATAACCTTGATCATCGCCTTGCCCGTTGTTCACGTTCAAGTTAAACTTCCGAAAACCGTCTTGTAATGCCTCACGTAGCTCGTCCAATGTATCCAAGGTCACCACATCACCATCAGCATCTTGATACTGCAGTCTGACCCGAGAAGAGGTATCCACATCGAATAGTGTTGAGATGTGTCCCACCAAGTCAGCGTAAGAGGAAACCGACGACTTTAGGACGAGTTTTCTCGTCTGTCCATCGAATTGCACCTTGAAAGTATTATTGTCAGACATGTTGAAGATAAAACACGATATTCACACTCGCTTGATTCATCACCTTTATATAATTGGGGACGCGTCATCACCTATTGACGCGTCCATTTTCTTTGCCACTCTACACTCCTCTAGCACCTTCGGTCTGCGCAAATTTGCTTGCGTGAGTTTTGAATTTCCTAATTTAGAAAATGAATTAAAATAAAGCGAAATCTGGTGGAGTATGCTAGTGCCTAAAACAACCACCTAATTTCGTACTGCTCAGACCGAAAAAGCATATCATCTTGCGCAGAAACTTCAAGCTCCATCTTCGGACCAATATGTGAGGCACTTATTACTATTCTTAATGCAGCTCCTCCTGGATGATGGAGCGCAAATTGATAGTGTACGCCACCCATATTGTCGCGCAAGCCTTTATCCACCACTTGTTGGCCTTCATGTCGTTGTGCAGAATACCGGCAAGGAAGGGGTGCTGGTTGGTCGTCCACTCTAAGATGGTGTCAGTTCTTAACAAAGATGCATGTTTGCCTTTGATCTACCTTCCGTGGTTATGACCACATGCTTCCTTTTGTGTGGGTCCGTCATCGCCTTGGCAAGGGATGGCCTGCTGTGCCTTGTAGTGGCCGAACCTTCGCAATGGCTCGCGCTTGCCCTTTTGGAAGGGTGAATGACCCGCTGGTGGTTGGTCTATCAGCACGACCATCCTCCTCCTCGTTGTTTTCAGTGGTTGGTGCAACTCTGTCGGCGATACACCCTCCCTTTTGCGCTTCTTCTTGATCATTCCTGTGATAAGAAACCCTGACAGAACGATCGCGTCACCCTTGGAAAGGAGGAGCTTGACCGCCAGATTGCGCGCCTGTTTTGCTTGCGGCACCATCCTGTCCCATTCCTTTCTGACCGATGCTTTCGTCAAAGGAGGGTTGCCAGCTTTCCTTTTGGCACGATCAGCAGCTCGCTGCTCGCGGAGACTGCAAGGATCTTCCTTCCTTAATCTCGGCGGTCGTTCGCCAGACATGCTCAAGTCTTGTAGGATCAGGCTGCCTGTGCTTGCTCAGCCCTTTTACACGCCGCCTTCTGGATATCCAGAAAGTCTTCTAAACTGTAAAGAACTTGTTGTCTGTTACGTTGTAGCCAGTGAAGGGACACCGGCGCCAGGATTTAAGCTGCACAGCTTCACAGACTCGCTCCACCTGTAAATTCTTGCTTTTTGGCCATGTACCATTCAGCTGCCTTACCCTCTCTCTGTAAAGTGCATTGATGTTTGTGCCATCATTGGCCAGAACGAGGTGCCGTGCATTGATATGGTCATACCCGACGTGGATGTCCTTGCCACCTTGACCAAAGAAGCCACAGAGGGCGCGTGTAATCATCGAAAGTATAACTTGCAACCGCCTGTTCCAGCTCTTGTTCGTCTTGTCCTTGCCTTGTTTGCCAGAGTTTAGACCGTGGACGCCCCCCGTAAGGGACCTGAGGACCGCCACACCTCATCGCCACCATCTGCGTCGTTACCAATATAGCCTTGCTCATTATCAGGGTCACAGAGATGTGGTGAAGGCCGAATGCCACCACTTCCTTGTCATGCGCTTGCCTACCGTACTGTTCCCGTGAATACTATCACTTCATAAGAAGCTTAAGCAAGCAGCCCTTGACTGGCATCAAGCAGCTTGTCGCGCCTTGTAATGAAAATAAAGTAACGACAATGGCGTTATTCTTGTTTTCTTGTGCGTCTCCGTTTGCTAGCCTTTGGTAAGAGCCTCTAGTCGCGAACGGCATCTATGTACTCTATCGTCAAAGTAGTTTCCATCATCAGTGAAAGGTCAATATACAAAGTTGGAAGTAATGTGAAAGAGAGTGAGATAGGGGGGGGGGGAGAGAGAGAGTCAAACATCCGCCAAAAAGGGTTTTGTGCTTTGGATGCATTGATATGACCACATCTGCAGTTAAGACAAAGGATTACCGTAACAGGCAATTCTCAACTTTGGCCGACGTCATCGTTCTTGAGCAGCTCCACATGCGTTCCACGGCTTCATCTGCGCCGACGTTCACGACTGGTTGCGAGTGAGCCACTTTGCGCAGTCAGAGCAACAGCGCCACACGTGGAAATAAGATATATCTTGTCTGGATAATACCCACGCTACGCTGCTGACCGATACATATCCTTACGCAGCTTTATACGGATTGACGTGCGTCATGCGCCATGTCGACTCAACAAACCAACTCTCCGGGTGTTGTTCGACATGCGACATCGCAGCCGCTTCTTCAACGCATGCAAGACAGCGTAACATCACGGTCATCACGGTTCGGTACACGGGGAAGCCAGTCGCAAACCTTCCCTAATTCGATACCTGCTTCGGATGACGAGGATACAATGAATGCACCTGTGACGGACAGTGCCGATCGGCTACGAGGTCGAAAACCATCACAACAGCTTCCCAGCTTCATCACTTCGAGCTTCCGGAGTGGCCGCACGCGTGCTCGTAGTACATCCGGTGGGACGCAGGATTTGAGCACGTCCTTTTCTGACGGAGAAGGCAACGTCAACAGGGCGACAGAACCGACAAACGCAACGTCGGATCAGGATAACGCTCCCTCGCCGATACTGTCGCAATCCACGGATGCCCAGAAGAAGAATGCATTGTCGCTGAAACTCGCGCTTAGACGGAATCCGTCGCAACGCAAAAAGTCCTCGAACCTCATTGAGGGGACCAGTAATGGTCAGGACTCAAACTCACAACCTGTGCTGTCTGAATCGACAGAAATCCCAAACGCAATGGGCGGTGAGTCAGCGGATACGTCAGCTACGCCATCTCGACGAAGAAAATTCTCATTTCCGTTGCGCGCGTCGAGCTCAAATACTACACCTCAAGCATCGCCTCTCATGCGCAGCACCAACGCTTCTGGACGACAGTCTAGTACTCCGACTCCGCCGAAAACCCCGACAACACCCACAGCTGCAACACTCACGAAGCCAACAACCACCACCCAAACGAGCCACGAAATTCCTATACCCGAATTAAACCCGTCGGGACTGAACGGCCTCACAAGGTCAGATTTACCCTTGCACTCTGACGTCGAACCTATGTTTTCAGCCTCCCGACCCATAGCACAATCACTCAATCCCAACCTCGTTATTTCTTCCACCTCACCTCCACCCCAGCGTAAAACGGTAGCGGCCTCGGCGCCTCGTGCCAACACCGAGTCGAAAAGTAAGCACAAGGCCTGTGCGTCCAAGTCGCAGAGTCCATCCAATCTCGCCCCACCAATGCAGTCAGATGTCATTGAAACTACCACCATCTTCAAGGATTACGATCCGGCAACTGGCAATAAGATCATCAACAAGTACATGATCATTGATGAATTGGGACGGGGTGTTCATGGGAAAGTGAAACTTGGTGAGGATATCGAGACTGGCGAGCTGGTGGTAAGTGGCAGGTGCATCCAGCATACTATCCATCGCCTGCATACGTTGTCGCTGACATCTACTCTGTTACAGGCTGTAAAAATCGTAGACAAACATCCACGACGGAGGCATTTAGGCTACGGGCAAGTGCTCAAAGGCGACAGCGACTCCCCGTCCACCAAACCAAACGCGCAACAGCACAAGCATTTTGGCAACATATTCAACAACAATGCCACATTGAAGGGAGCTCGCAATGACACATCCATGTCGCCGCCTGCAGATAGAGATCCCAAACACATGGACGTAGATCAAAAGATTCGACGTGAAATTGCCATTTTGAAGAAATGCGTTCATCCACACGTGGTCCGACTCAAGGAGGTCATTGATGATCCAGCAAGCAGAAAGATTTACATGATCATAGAATATATGGAAGGTGGAGAGATTATTTGGCGAAAGGGGGAAGGGAAACCGGTGCTCAATATCAATGATGCAAGACGTATATTCCGCGACGTTGTGGAGGGATTGGATTATTGTGAGTTTATGGCTATCATTCTGCTGTTCTTGACTAACGAAAAGCTTGAAGTGCATTATCAAGGCATCATCCATCGAGATATCAAACCAGCCAACTTGTTGTTAACCAAGGAAGGCATCGTCAAAATTTCGGACTTTGGTGTTTCGTACTTCAACGAGAACTTGGTGGGCGGTCGTGATGGTCCGGAAATGTATCAGCAAAGCACAACCGGCTCTTCTGGTCAAATCGATCGTGAACTGGCCAAGACAGCCGGTAGTCCAGCATTTTTCGCGCCCGAGCTTTGCTACGCTAGCGAGAACGCCAATACGTTGTATCAAATTGTGGCGGGCAGTGACATCAGTGATTTAAATACCGAAATTCAGAACGATTGTAAGCTGAATTCCCCCCAATCACATCGGCGAAGACTGTCGGCAAACCACCCCCACGGCCTCTCTCATGCCTCAAAGCGACCCCGTATCACCAAAGCCATCGACATCTGGGCGCTAGGGGTTACACTATTTTGTTTTGTGTTTGGCCTCGTCCCGTTCAACGCTGACTCGGAATACGAGTTGTTCAATATTATACCCACGCAGCCGTTGCGATTTCCTATATGGCTTCGTGATCGGTTTGTTGATGCTCACTCTCACCTCGATGCAACCCACGGTCGAACAGAGCCTACTACCCCGACGGAGGCATCACAGGACCAGGGCGAGAAACTCGAGGATGAGGAGACGCTTGAGGAACCCATTGTGGAGGACTCGGTCAAGGATTTATTAAAGAGACTCTTGGAGAAAGATCCCGAGCGTCGCATCACGCTCGACGAGCTCAAGGTAAGCGCAGCAGCTGTCATACACGCAAAGGAGGTCGCTTACCGCTCCTCTAGTTTCATCCATGGGTCATTGCAGACTTGGAAGATCCGCAAGCCTGGATCGACCAATCTGATCCTCGACGTTATCAAACGGTGGAAGTGACAGAGGATGATATAAAGAGCTCGGTAACGATGATGGTGAGCGTTTGCCAATATTGCGCCATCTAGACTAACATGTTCTCTAGGATAAGATTCGACGCAAAATCCGCAAATTTTCAACTTCCTTGTCGAATCTGCCTGGTCTTGGCGGGCTTCGACGTCGCGCAAAGTCCATCAGCACGTCGTCCGTCAGCAGCAAAGAAGATCTCTCCTCCCCACCCCCTATGCCCAATATGATACCGCCCAAAGATGAGACCGCAGCTGGCCTGCGCGGCTTTTCGTTGGCATCATCGCCATTGTCTCAAAGTCCTCATGGATTCCATCCATATGAGGAGAAGGAGCTTCCGCCCACGCCGGCAAACTTTCCTTACAGCCTCGCTCCGCAAAGCGCCTCTGACCTTGACCTACCCTATCAACGGCAGCTACGCAACCGACATCACAGAGGCGCCAGCCCTGCATATCGCAATCGGAGTCAAAGCCCATCTCCTCGATACCTAGAGAGACCACCGTCTGTGATCTCCACGAGCTCTACGGATGGTGACAATACTCTTCACGTCGGTTCCTACGATCAAAACGTCTTTTACCCTACTGGCGGCGAAGAAGGATATGAAGGCGCACAGACGACGTTTCGCATTGAGCCCTACCGACAATATGTACCCCGAACGTCTACACTCTCACCATTTCCCGAAGATCCGTCTAAGCCTCACAGCAGCAACACTTCGCAACCTAACCTTCCACCTCCCATGCCTCAGCCCGCTCCCCTCAAGTCGCCGGAAGCCAAGTCTAAATGGTTACTCGGGAGTGAAGGTGGTTTAAGCAGTGTAGATGACTTTGAAAGTGTGTATAGTGCTGGAACAGGCTGATTATGTAACAATAGTTAGATCTAAAAGCCTCCGCACCTTAGAATAAGGCAGCCATCTTTTTAACATCCACGTTGCCTCCGCACAACACCACACCCACGTGTCTGATGGGCTCTCCATTAGCCTTGGTAAAGCTTGCCAATTGCTCCTTGCGAAACAATGCCACCGCCACGCCAACGGCCGCACTAGGTTCAATCACGAGCTTCATCCGCTCCCACACCATGCGCGTCGTCTTGATAATTTCCTCCTCCGTCACCGTAAACACGGCATCCACCTTATCCATGATGACCGGAAAGGTATAGGATCCCAATGAGGTCAATAACCCATCGGCCACCGAATGCGGTCTGGTCTGAGGGACCAGTTCCTTCTTGGCGAACGACTGGGCACAATCGTCCACGGCCAAGGGTTCAGCCGCAAAGACACGGATTGTTGGATCAAGACCTTTGGCCGCAATTGCACATCCCGATAACATGCCTCCACCGCCTACGGGCACAATGATGGCGTCCAATTGGGTACCGTAATCGTCGTGTGTTTGGGAGAGCAGTTCGAGCATGAGGGTGCCTTGGCCGGCAATGATGTGTGGATGGTCGTAGGGATGAATAAAGGTAGCACCCGTTTCTTGTTGGATCCGATGAGCCTGAGTAAGTGGGTGAGCCGCAAAGTCGGGGACATTAGGACAGGTCTCTACACCTACCGTGTCTTCGCGGGCCTGTAAGGTATTGATGCATTCCGTCACCCTGCCGCCATAGCCCTTGACTGCATCTTTCTTAACCTGAGGCGACGTCTCGGGCATCACGATATAAGCTTCTACTCCGAGTTGCCGAGCCGCCAAGGCGAGTGCCTGAGCATGGTTTCCGGACGAGTGCGTCACGACCGGGCGTGGTTCGGGTAACCTCAGGAGCGCATTCGTCGCACCGCGAATCTTGAAGGCTATTGTGAGGGAGAGAGACAAGCGCAGCGTCAATACACCCAGTCCACAAACCCCATCCGTTGGCCGGCCGCACAAAGTCACCCGGAAGCTTACCTCCGCCCTTTTGCAAGTTTTCGCACTTGAAGAAGAGACGCAAGCCTGACCAGTCGTTCATGGTCTCGCACGTCATGACCGGAGTCTTGTGCACATGAGGTCGTATGCGCTGGGCAGCTTCTTGCACGTCTTGCAGCGTTGGTAGTGTCAATGTCATGGAAGTGTTCCAAAAAGTTGTTTCTTTTTGCTCTCTCTCTCACATACACACCATGAGCGACGACAAGGACAAGGACAAAGCATTCTTGGCTGCAGTCAAGGTAAGTTGGGTGTGGATGCTAGGGTTTACGGTGGTCCATTGACTTGCGTGTGGCACTTCTAGAACATCAAGTGGAACGACTTCTCACACCTTGCCGAGAAACCCTGCGTAAGGACGAGTCTGTTGTATGGGATCGGAACCGGCACTGGTGTTGGCCTTGTCCGCTTTCTCACCTCTCGTAAGTGGTGCCTGACTCCTTCAACGCTCTTTTGTTGTGCTCACCCTTCTAGGATTACCCTTGTCGTCCTGCAACTGGGCCGTAGGCGCCTTTTGCGGCGTAAGTGTCTTGAGCTACGAGTACTGTCAACAAAAGCGAGCCATGGAAGTCCTCCGACTTCGAAACGCCTTGGGCGAACTCAATAGTCGGAATAAAGGCAACGGACTCTCGGAGCAAGATGTGCGTGATGCTCAGCGAGTGGCTGGTCTCAACCATCCTGGACGGTTACATGTGGTGGTAGAAAAGGAGGATGAAGGACAAGTGGGTGCAAAGCGCTAATGTACATGGCATTGCTTTATAGATCTTGCATGGTAAAGTGAGAGTACACGATGGCAGAGAATCCAGAGAGCTCTGTGACTTTGGTCAACGTCTAGAGAGAAAAGTGGATGAGAGATGTGTTCCCGTAAACCCCTCTCTTACCTCAATGTACTCGTTGGGAACACCATTGAAGACCAAATGAACCGCTCGACTCATGGAAGGCAATACACTGGCGAATGGAATACGTCGATGGGGGTCAATCTCTTGAATGCTGACGAGCGGACTGGCCAAAAATGGCTTGACCAGCGCATGATTCAGCAACCGGTCAAACAAGGGATCGATACAGGCTTGGAGGACGGTGCTAAAGTCAGGTGAATCGATCCAGTCATTGCATTCATCAAGGAGCTTGCGCAAGTCGTCATTGATGGCATCGGGTCGGTTTTTGCTGATACCCGGCATATAAATGGATTCGTCTGAGCCAATCTCTTGCAGCACCTTGAGCTCGTCCTCTGTCGTTCTGGGAAAGATGCTGGATTGAAAGCTGTAAGGCGTTCGTTGGCCAATGCCATGTTCCTGTTGTTCATATTCTACGCGTGAGCGGATATCGAGCACAATCTGTTGCAACTCGCGATGCGAAATGGGTCCCTTGAGGTTCATGGTATCCAAGACCTCATGCACAGCCCTTTCGACGCGCTCCGTCACTCCCTTCCAATCTCGTTCCAGGAGCCACCAGCTGAAACTCAGGAATCGACGCTCGGTCTCAAAGTCGATGGCTGTCGTTGATCCTTCCGCTTCAATGCGGATGGCTGGCTCATTGCGATTCAGCGCTTCTACGGACGAAATGTAGGTGAGTCGACCCAGGAGATTGAGTTGGATATGTGTGAGGAGTGTGATGAGGGTCAAGAGATAGATGGAGGACATGGTACGTGTGAAACCTAAGGTTCAGATTGAGCGGAGCCAAAGACAATGATTGCGCGTAGAATACGTACTGGCAATCTTGAGCTCTTCCCACAATTGCATCTTGGTCTGCTTGTCCATGCCCGTAGATCCCGTCGCGGATGCCATGCTCGATGTCAGGGAAGGTGGGATCGATTCGTTATCAGAGGATATCGCTGCCGGCTTGTCTTCTTGCTCCTTGTCGCTGCCCATGACCGGCTGCGCCGAGCTTGTTTCAGTCTGATCGCAAACAAGGTTTGGCTTGTCCTCCGCAACGGTGGCGGTTGTAGCTGTCTTCTCGGGTTCTTGCTCCCCCTCACTTGTCACCGGAGGGACTGCAGCGGCCTCCGACTCGGCCGATGGATCCCCTTGTCTAGCTCCTTGGCCAGCACCCTCCGCCACCTTAGTGTCACCTGCCGATCCCCTCTCCTCGCTCTCTTCACCACCACTACTCGCATCCAATCGCTGTCTCCGAGACTCTTGCAACCTTTTCCAGATGCTCTCAACCTGGATACTCTCCAGCAAGTGTTCGCCGACAGTCGGCAACAGCGATAGAACGGTAAAGATGCAATCCTGCTGATTCTGTTCAAAGCGTCGACGTAGACTAGAGACAACGAGTGAGCAAAAAGCCTCCCTCCCTCCATCATTCCCTGCGCATCACCACTCACTTTTCCTGAGCTTGTCTTTCTCGTTGCGCCTTGTCTTGAAACTCGCTCAATCGATTCACCACGTAGCGCACTGCCAGGTACCCTCCTCCCACCACAGCCGCCGTCACCATCAATGGCCGTCGATAGCGTTGCAGGCGTTCTCTCCAAGTCATGGCGTGAGAGAGAAAGTAAGAGAGCAATGACACGTGAAGGTGCGAGTTGAGACATTTGGAGACATGTCACACTCCTCACTATTGACGCATGCAGTACTCACACGGCTCGCCAACTATGCCCCACCCCCTGATACACTCGACTATGACCTACGCGCGGCTGTGCTCTTGCCTCTCTTTGTGAATCGCCATGGTGGATTGGACATTATCCTCACGGTACGCGCCTTGTCCATGCGTCGACATGCAGGTGAAGTGGCTCTACCGGGTGGAGGCGTGGAGCCAGAAGACAAAACAATGGTTGATACAGCCTTACGGGAAGCCTATGAAGAGATTGGATTGGAACCAAACCAACAAACCGTGCTCTGCTGTCTTCGTCCCTTCTTTTCGCGGCACTTGACATTGGTGACACCTGTCGTCTCCTTGGTGCACTCTACAGGCGCCGACGCCGACTTGCCCTTTGTCCCACGACTGGCAAAACAAGAAGTTTCGGCTGTTTTTACGGTCCCCTTGGATCGCGTTCTCTCTAAACGAGGATGGGAGTATAATGACATTGAATGGTTTGGGCGACCATGGCGGATTCATCGGTTTCATGGACCGCATCGGGAGGATGAGGATGCGCCCGTGATCTGGGGATTGACGGGCCAAGTCTTGATTCATGCGGCCAAGGTGGCCTATGGATACCATCATCCGCACGAGGAGATACCCCAGGTGATTCGGGAGCATCGGATGCCGCTCGAGGTGGAGGAATGGGCAGAGGGATTGGACCCAAACGAGGATTGGGAAGTGCGCTTCCTTGAGGCATTGCGGCAAGGCGGCATCGCTGAACCACGTCGGCTCTCGAGTCGCATGTAGTAGAGGGCGATAGTTCATAGGGTATCCAGGTGTATTTGTAGTCCATGTTATACAATGCCTATAGTACATTAAAGGTAGCTCTTTCGGTTCGTCTGCAACAAGCCTCTTTCACTGTTATTCCCAAGGCTACCCTGACTTCGGAAGCGTGGTCTCGCTTGGGCATCATCGTCCTCATAGCCGCTGCTCTCGGCGCCAATGCTGGCAGACGACAGACGGCTGCCTAGCATAGGATGACCCGGTGACAAATCAGCACCAGCGGTCGAATAGCGAAAGATGGAGGAACTGTTGGAACCAGGGGATCGAATTTGAGAGCGAGGATTATTGGAAGAAAGAGAGAGAGAAGACATAGAATGGCGTTTACCGCCAAGATCAACCATGCTAGGTGTCGACAAATAAATGCTGCCGCGTTCGTTAATGTTGTTTTGCTGCTTAAAGAGCTCTTGTTGCTCGTAAAACAACTTGATCTTGTTGTGTTCACGTCGAGATTGGAAGCGATGCAACAACCAGAGGCCGAGCAAGACAATGATCATAAAAACGATTATGGCGGCACCAATTGTGGCCCATGTCCATAGCGGCACGACCTTGAAGGCGTCGGGAGGGTTGGCACAGACACCAGGGCCACCTGCACCATCATTGTTGCAATTCTGCGACATGCACATGCGGTCTTGTGTACACGCTTGACCATCCGCAAAGGCAGGGACGCATGTACCGGTATGAGACACATTAAATTGCGCGTTACAGTAGGTGTTTGTGGTGCAGTTGTCGCGCTGAACAATTTGCTGGTATCCACTATCGCTGCGGTAATAGTAAATGTAAGTAAACTCGTCCAGCTCGCAGGGTGCTCCCAAAGCAGCCGCCTTGACGTTGCAGACATAATTGAGACAAATCGCATTGAGACCCTTGCCATCCGCGCCTTGACATTCGTCATCTCTGGCGTATTCGCAGCGTGAACCGGTCGGAATGAGCGGCTGGCATCCCAAGCCATTATCGGGACAATACTGAGTACCATTGCATCTGACTGGGAACTGGACATTGGTCGGCCAATTCCTACGCAAGGGTCAGATAAAAAGGTGACAACACTATATGCTGCACTTACTTGATATAATCCGTATTGGCGCAAACCTTGTAAACACACGTACCAGTCGTCGTCGAGTTACCTTGCGCTAAACCACGCCATCAGCATGCAACCCATGAGCTGCGCCTTACTTACGTTGGCAAGACAATGTCGGATCGAGACAAGCGTCCATATAAGTCATACTCGCTTGATCCAAATGTGAGAGTTGTGGATTGCATGCTTGTCCAAGGGCGGCCAATGCACCAGGAAGCACGCATAACAAGAGAGCGACAAGCATTGTGCGTATGTGCAGGCAAGAGACCCTTGACTCGCGCCTTGAAGTTATATATATATCTGCTCATGTTACACAGAAGGGCGCTGCCGTGGCTTGGCATGGTTAGGGCTTATCGGGCTTGTTAGGGACGCAAGAAAGGGGTTAAAAGAGAAAGGGGGAGAGAGTGAGCGTGTATGCGTGAGCTGAAGAGAAGAAGATGGAATGGTGACACGGAATGACTATACTTTGATTTGATGTAGCTTCACTCGTCCATTCATGTTTGTCTATGTGCGTATTTTGAGTTTACCAGGAAAATGTGGAACCATTCAGCCCAGGCCGAAAATAGGTGGGAATGATCGACCGTGTTATTGCTATGTGGATATGGGCTGGACATGGCATGGTAGGGAGTGCTTTTTGCCAAGACGGTGATCGGGTGACGTGTGCTCACGATACGAGATTTGAACAGCTGGACAAAGGAGATTTCCAAGGTCGCCGCCAATCATGCGATGTGTGCCTGCCTGCTCTGTATGAATGCAATTTCAGTGTTGCGTGTATGTATTCGAGCGATTTGCACTATCCTTGACCTTGCTTGCCTTGAAAGGCGATTGAGTGTATTGCACTGCTGGACCAGCAGCTAAAAGGTTGGGAAGTAAAAGATGATGGGCGTTCATGGTTCAACCGCTCAGAGGGACTGATACAAAGAACCTTGCCAGTAGACGTCACGCATGGGTACTATTTCTGGCAAACAGCATCTCGTCAAACGACATCATGTTGACTTGTATCCGTTCAACACTCGCTTCTGGCATCCTCTTTTCGCCCGCAAGAATGGAGGAATGTACGAATGCGTACGAATGTTAAGTGTGTTTGGTTTTTTGGCCCGTTAAGGAAGCCGGCGACCGACACTGGTGACATTAACCATGGTAGATAAGGGCTATGAGCAAGGGAATCGACAGCGCATGCTAGAGAAGCAGCGCGAAGAAATGATGAACGAGTTTGAACGACAACGACAACAGATTGCAAAGGTAGAGTCCATTGGCACGGTCATCGCTTCTGCTGACGGCCACGCTAGGACAATCAAGTCAAAGTCGGGTCGGACAAGTTTGTCAGCCAAGCAGGCGACATTGATTCACAGCTCAAGGCGTCCACAGTGGGTCTGGTCGAGTTGAATGACTTTAGGCGGATAAGAGAGAATTTGGAGGAAAAGAAACGCAAGGAGGCGGCATTGACGAGTGCTTTGGACGCCGAAAAGCCGAAAAAGAAGAAGAAGAAGAGCAAGCAGATTGTCAAACTCTCTTTTGGTGAGGAAGAGGAAGAGGCGGAGGAGTCATCGGAAAAGGCGGAGGAGGAGAGTCCGGTAGAGAACGGTGAAATAGCGCGCAGAAAGCTCGGCAAGGATCCTGATGTGGATACGAGTTTTCTGCCGGATCGGGAGCGCGAGGAAGAAGAACGCAGGATACGGGAGAAGCTAAGGCAACAGTGGCTACGGCGGCAAGAGGAGATCAAGAGTGAGTGGCCGAAACGTCCCGTGATATGGTATGCTGATCTACGTTTCAACTAGACGAACCCATCTCCATCACTTATTCCTTTTGGGACGGCAGCGGACATCGTAAGGAAGTCCAGGTCAAGAAAGGTAACACCATTGCGCAGTTTCTGGAGGCATGCCGGCAGCAAGTGCAGCAAATCCGAGGTGTCAATGTGGACAACCTCATGTACATTAAAGAAGATCTTATCATACCTCATGTGAGTGGTTGCGCAGTGCACTGACCTTTCCTGTGCTCATGCGTGTTTTTGGATCAGCATTACACATTTTACGAATTTATCGTCAACAAGGCAAGAGGCAAGTCTGGACCACTTTTCAATTTCGACGTCCATGACGATGTCCGGTTAACACACGACGCCACGATCGAAAAAGACGAGGTACGTTACGCCAGCGTGCATGCAGCCTTCTCACCCAAATTGTCCCTAGTCACACGCTGGCAAAGTTGTGGAACGAGCGTGGTACGAGAAAAATAAGCACATCTTCCCGGCTTCGCGGTGGGAAGTCTTTGATCCGAAAAAGACGGTAAGTCGTTTATTCAACCCATGTTATGATCACACCAACTGATCTCGTATCGGTGTAGTACGGCGCGTACACCATCAAGGACACGAAAAAATCCAAGTAGAGGGACTTATCTGCAAGCATCCTGCATAGGTTCAAAACCGGCTGTATTTTAGACCTGTATGTGAACAACTTGTTTTAGTTGCAGGGACCTACCCCGCTCTCTTTTCCCTAATGCGTGCACGCCCACATGTGGTGCTCGTTTGATGTCACCAAAACCAAGGCAACTAGGGAAAAAAATTCGGCCACATGACTTGCCCTGACCTCTGTGAAACCACTCTTACGCACAGAACCAGCCTGTGTCGATCTTGAATGTTACCCCTCTCCAGGGCGCGTGATCCGTGTTATTCGTTTTGTCCTACCCTGATCGAAACAGAAAGGGCATCCATGACGCGCCTTCTCTCGCCCGTTCCGAAAAAAGCCCAGTTTCCTATCATTGGAATAGGGGAAGCGGGTATCTTGCATTATTTCTTCACACCTTTGCCATGAAGGGATAACACATGTCGAGTAAAGAAAAGCGACAGGACGACAGAGGGCACAGGTCCTTCTCCTTCTTTGGTGGGATCTTTTCAAAGCCCTCGAAGGTTGAGCGCGCCGATAAGCGAGCGAGCATCCACAGTCAGGCATCCAATGACAAGCGACAGAGTGGAGTCTTCTCACATCAGATTGCACGCTCAGGGCAGGCGGACAACAAGCGCAACAGTGTTCTATCCACTTCATCCAATGGTCGGTTGGAAGACTTAGATCATGATCCCGACAGACCTGTCGGCAGTCGGCCCGTCCTGTCACCATCCTCCTCAACAAAACGCACGAGTGGTCTGTTTGGGAGCTCGCCATCGTCCAATGTACCCAAGCGCAACAGTCTCCTAGCCACCTTTGCAAAAGCACCCGCCAAACGGGAAATCATCATGACCCCACCGACAGTAAGAGCAACAAAGCCACCAGAACTAGATCCGAAACCATCCATGCGTCCTCGATCACTCTCATCCTCCTCGGGCCGTCCAATTCCCACTATTCGTCGCCAAGCTCCACCCGTCTACGATTACGCACCTTGTCCTATACCCCGCTGCAATACCCGCATCTGCATCCGTGTCGATGGAACCTATGTCTATCGATGGGCGACCTACCATTTCGATAAAGAGCATAAAGGCAAGACCTTTACCATCATTCAAGGACGTTTGCATGCGTCCTAAATATGGAGATATACCCGGTTGCTGTTGAGGAACAATTTCCAAAGCACTTGTATTATAGTGTTCTTGTGTGAATATATTATGTCAAACAATCAACAAGAGGCGCGTGTGCGTGGAATCAGTGTTCTTGTTGCGCATGCCGTGAACGGGTTTGGGAGCGAAGCCAAAGCCATCCCAAAATGGAAACCGAGGATATTGATCGGCTCTCCAATGCTCCCATCTGCTTGTTCACGTCCAGGACTTCCCTGGTTGACGGCGTCCTACGCGATCGCCTTTGCGGCTTTTTTACTTCCAGCTGGCAAACTGGTGACATGGTAGGTCCAACTCGAATGTTTTTGGGTGGCAGGGGAAGCTTTGGCAACATGGCGCTCATTAATGGATTCGCACCCAATCCGATTGTCCTGTTCGTTTTCCGAGCCTGCAAGGTTTGGATACGGGCGGCTACTGTTCAGAATGCGATAGCAGTCATTTTCCCTTCGATTCCATCGATCCGTCACCGCAACACGAATAGCGCTGTCGATCTTTGGCAGAGCGGCCGTTGGGTTCACACTTGGCCTTGTCATTTGGTGGCGTTGTGGCTGGGTCGGCGGGACGGTGATGGATATTTTACATTTCGACCGTCGTTGCCCTACTGGTATCGATCTTGGGATTTGATTTTTTTTCCCCCAGATTGGAGCGACGTGGCAAGCACAAGGTGGATTGGCTGGGATTCAGCTTCATTCATGTTGGCTTTATTCTCGTTGTCTATGCCTTGAGTGATGGTGAATGGCAGTTTGCTTCATATCCTTCTCTTTCTGCTTGGTCCCTTGTTGATTGTCATCTTTTTAATGTGGGAGCGTTGAGCGTTGAGCGACGGATCCCTTAGTCCCAACTGCGTGGTGGTGTCGGCGAAGCGTAACTTTGCAGCAGCCTTTTGCATAGCCTTTATTCTCTACCTCACCTTCAACGGTAGCATTTACATCTTGACGCTCATGATTCAGCGCACATTTAGTTATTCAGCGACACAAATTTGCCCTCTATTTCCTTCCTTCCGGCATCGTGGCCTTTCTCACTTTCTCACCTGTCCGTTTCATCAGGCCCTATTGCGGCACCAGAATGCTCATCATTCTCGGAACTCTGTGTGCGATCGGAGCGTACATTGATTGGCGCGCTCATTTTCCATCCAGACATGTCTTATTGGAGATTTGCCTTTATCATGCAAGTCATTATTTCAATTGGACTTCCAACTGTGTTTGTGGCGGGGG
>MVBO01000111.1:0-48664 GCA_002261195.1 Bifiguratus adelaidae
CGGAAGTTCGTGTTGGGGTTGCGGCTACTCTCAATGACGTGAGTGATATCCGTTCCACCATATATACTTGAGGCATTCGAGGCCATCATTGTCTGTAACAATCCATTGGCAGGAATGTCAAAGTACTGCATAGGTAAAGATTTGAGCAGGTCGATATTGAGTACCATTCTAGATTATCGGTTGGTGGTGAGCCGCCTGGCGATTTAGCGAAATTGAACCCAAAACTTACCCATTGTACACCACCAAGTGCTTTGTGGAGTTCACATCCGTCCAGTCATAGTAGACCTGTCCACCTTTCTCATATTGCCCATTTGCATCCTGTGCACCATATTTTTCGAGGTTGTAGTAGGCATTTCGGGCTGTCGGCGTCAAATGGCATCCAGAATAGTTCAGGTACGTGTTTGAATCCGGAGGGACTGTGTTGTTGGGGTTGAACATGCGACAGGGGAAATACGTTGGCACATCATAATAGTTGGAGTTTTGGCTGCTCTTTTGGGCTTTGATGGTACTGATTGCCGAAGATTTTGGTTGGATGACCGTCAAGCAATTTTGATTCACTGTCTGAAAAAGGAAAGAACCATCCATACCTCCGGCATTCAACGAGTTGTATAGCGGGTTGGTGTTGTTCACCGTGTCTGGCAGACCAGGAATCGGCGGATGACCTTTCCAGGAGGCAAGCTGGTAAGCCCATCCGTTGATGATAAAGTAGCCGCTATTAATAGATCCAGCGTGGAATGTAAGCGGTGGAGCAGGACACACAGCTTGTGTGAAACCGAACGTCAGGAAACCGACCGCTGCACAAATAAGGACAATAAGGGAAAGGAGACCGATCTTTTCTCGGAAGGCTCTTTGGGAGTTGACGTCATGCTTGCCTGACGTACATTGCATCAGTATCCATAAGAAGTCGACCCTCCATATCGTACTTACCAAAGATACTGAGCGTATTTCCAGGAAAGCAACACGTCAAAGCATAGCAATAAATCATCCAAGCATCATGATTCTTCTTGTGGGTATTCTCATCCAACAGGTGTTGATCCGTCACAGGCTCACCAGTAGCACCGATAGCAGCTGCGGCCGCACCATTACGTTGCCGTATGCTGGCTTGCCTTCCGTTCGGCCGCCGAATCGTGCCACCACGCGGCTCTTCTCTTCCCAAAATACTCTTACCGCGTCGTAAGGGCACACGCTGTGACAGCGACCGCAGAACATTCCCTCCCGCGCTTGCTCGCGGTTCATCTTCTTGATCGTAGTTGTTGTAACCGCGATAGGAGAGACCTCTTCCAAGCGGAGCATTGCCTGTAGAACTTATGGCGACCTGATCTGGCCCCAAGTTCTCAACCGCTCTCTGCCGGTAATGATACTGTCGATGATTGGGATCGATACGCTCTCTCTCTGGCCGCACAAGTGATTTTTGACGCCTTGGACGAGCGCCTGCGCCAGGAGGTTGTTGCATAGACCCATTGACATGTCCTCCAATAGGTTGAGGTTCTACAGAGGTTGACGTTGCACTCGTATCCATAGGTTGTATGGCGGGTAAGTGAGAGGTTGTCAAGGGTTGGGCAGCATTGTTGCGCGCATCCAGGGTATGCACTCGATTATACGAGTCAGAGTCTTGCGACAAGTACCTTGACCGAGCCACCGGTGGTGCCTTGTCCATGACAGTGTCGTCAAAACCTGCGCGTGTAGAGTAGTAATATGCAATGCAAGATGCACAAGGAGAGAAAGAGGCGAAAAAGTGAATGTCACGTCAGTGTTCCCCAAATAGAGCAAGTTTTTCAGTTTTTGTCAACACTCTCGATGACGTCGTTCGTTGAATGCAGTTTAACTTGGCAATTCTGTACACTGGATGTGGCGCGCACTCGTCCAATGTGTCCTGTGCTCTCCACCTGTTGAGCGCGCGCTTGTCCTTACATTTGTATTTTTTGTGCGCATTGATGTCATGATTCCCCCAAATAAAGATGTTTTATAAATAGTTGGGAAAGACTCAGGTGGTTTGGATAGATGGATGATAATGGATAGAGACATGACTTTCTTTTGCCCATGACGAGTATCCATGGGTATGCACCACTCGTCTCTGGCATGCATACGTTCTGTCCCACATCTGCATGCCTTGCTATATTAGGCTGGAATTGTTTTTTGTCTCACGTCAATTCGTTTTCAAGGGGTTAGAAGGGGGGATCTTCGTGTCACGTGGTGATGAGATCAGAAAGTAAACCGTGAAGGGCAAAATGACGTTACAGTGCAGTTCATTCTAGGGTGTTCGGTCTCCTAAGGGCACGCGGCTTTGGTGTATAGTTGAGCGTCTAGGCTCAGGGGAAAACAAAAATTGCTCAGATTCCATTTGAACGGTTTTGGACACTCTTTACATTGGATTGATACATGTGCAAGATTCAGTTCTTTTTGTCAACAGGATATTGGGAGGGACCGTTGTAGGAGGGAAGAGCATCCGGGGGTGGATACTGACCTTGATAAGCAGCCTTGCTTTGAGATTCTGCTAAAGCATGAGCCTGGGCTTCAGACTGAGCAGGATTGTAATAAGCTTGTGGTTTTTGATACTGAGACTGGAAATCAGAGTACGGACGAGGTTGGTAACCCGAGGTGTTTTGTTGAGCTTGCTGATAGATATCCTGGTAAGATTGGGTACTGGTTGGGGCATTGTTTTGAGCGGGATTGGATCTAGTGCTGTCGAAGGGTGTCTGGATATCATCACCGTCCTCGGCACTTTGCTTGTCGGCATGCGAATAGGTTGGGCCTTGCGGTGCTTGTCCGTAGGTAAGACCACTAGTACCAGCATGGGCTTGTGGAGCCGGGTATCCTGTGGCGGGAGCCGGATAGGAATCATTGCCTTGATCTTGGCTCTGGTAGGGTTGCTTTTGATCCTCGAATGGGTTGGGACCCGTATTGGACGTTTGTCCAGAGTAGGCCGGTGGGTTCTCTGGAGCAGCATACGATTGAGATGGCGCCTGCGAAGGTGGAGGGGGCACGTTAAACTGCGCCTGCTTTCCATAACCCTGAGCAGCGGCATTGGACGGATAGGTTTGTGGCTCGTTTGATGGCGCTTGTCCATGGGCAGCTCCGGCGATTCCACCAGCAGCAGCAGTACCTGCGGCGACGGCATTGGAAGCACCGATCCCGGCTCCAGGCTGATTCAGCGACTGAGAGGAGCCCATGTTCGTTTGCGACAATTGCTGGGTAGTCCTAGCCACTTGAGGGTCGTTGACGTACTCGTCGCTGTTATTGTCTTGCATGTAGAGTCCGCCGGGACCAGCCGTAGTCTTCTCGGCCATAGTAGGACGATGATCGCCTTGAACAGGTTTCCACCCGTCCACTGCGGTAAATGCATCCCGGACAATTTGATCTGTTTGATGTTCGCTTTGATAAGGTCGTCGTTGTTGGCCTTGCGTGGGGGTTACATCAATTGTGTCCACCAAGTATTTACCAAAACCGGCCAAGATGGACATTTTTTCGGCGTATTCGTATTGAGCGTTGAAATTGACATAGAATGCCTCGCGCACAGCGAAGCGCTTAAAGTCGGCCAACTCGCTCTCTTGTTGTTGAGAGTCTTGCTCAAGTTGATTGAGCTCATACTGAAACTCTTGAATTTTGGGGGAATTAGGCTGGGACTTTTGAAGACCGGTGATGCGTGCTGTAAGTGACTTCCTTTTTTCTCTTGCGTCTCCGAGAAGACCTTCACGCGCCTTGATTTGCTTCAACGTCTTGCGATAAGTTTCGTAATTGTCTGTGGCGTGCAAGTCATAGTGTAAGCGCTTCCAAACCAAAAGGCTACACGGGAGTAGAGCGTGCGCAAGACTACTTACTCGAAAACTGGACTTCTACTTCAGACATCTTATTGAGCAGAAGCTCCAACTTGGCAGTAACGTCCTATTTATTTCGTTAGTCACGGTGGCCAAACTCGAGACCGTTTCTCCATAGCTTACCGCAAGGTCTGCACCCTCGTCGTATCCCCATTCTCGAAGCAGCTTTCCCGCTCCAGTGCGCTGATAGGCAATAGCTCGATGAGAGTTGACGATATTCTTCTCCTCCTGGGTCAAGACGTATAACGCTCTCGTGTCGGAGCTCACGTTCGGGTTCATACGTGCGTATTGTCCCTTGAGATCGTGTACTGTCTTGCCAAAGTTGAAGGCAAAGTCCTTGAAGTTGGGTGTATACTTCGAGAAGGCCGATTGCTTCCCATCCGTATTATTCGAAGTGGACATGGTGTGTAAAAAGAAAAAAGCTTAAGTTTCCGCTAAGGCGTTGCTTTTTATATCATGCTCGCCGTCACCAACGATTCCATAAAAGGACATTCGTTCGCATTCACTGAGCGGCGCTGAGTGGCGCAGCGATAACGCAGTCACACGAGAAAAAGAAAAATTCATTCGACGTTGAAGACCTCTCGCCAACAGGAGCCACTCGCGTTCGGTTGGTCACTTGTCTTTAATAGACTGGAGGAAGCTCTGATATCTCCAAAGTGACTGGAGCTGCTACAATGGAGACACCACATCAGAGGGCTGAACCTCACGTCGCCCTGAATGAACAGCCCTCAACTCAACCAGACAGGAATGCTTACTCGCAACTCGAACAGGCAGTGCTATGCACGCGAACAGAAGATATACTCGATCCACTGGCAATAGATATTCCAAAGGCAGTGTCACGCTTCACAGCTTTCCTTTCGCGCATATCGATATCCTTACCTTTAGATCTGATTGCCTTGGAACCATACACACATCCAGGCTTTGCCGAATCAGTGTCGGAGCTTTTGGACATGGTATCCGCCTTACTAGCACAAGAGATGCTGACAGAAGAGATTATTTGCGATTTTCGACCGATCATTATCGATCTTGTCGCTCGATGGCTTGGCCGAGACTCCGTCATTATAAGATTTTATCCCGACTGGAATGCAAGACAGCGGATCGAAAAGGTGGCAGGTGCCTTTGGTGTTATGCTTCCCATTGTCCCGCAAGTCAAGAGGTAAGTCAATTTGGTCGACATCAAGAGGTATGCGGAAATGCTGATTTTGTACCTAGTTTGGCTGTGGCCTTTTTCACCAGCAATACCTCGCTTTTAGAGCGGATCGAACAATTGCAAATAGACGACGACACAGACATATCACATGATCCACTACTAGATACTGCCGACATCATCCATTTGCTCATTACATCCTACCGTCTCCTCAATTTTGCACCGAAGACGTTCAAAACTTTCTGGGATTGGTCTTCATTATTCAAACTACTGGACTTCCCCAACGAGTATGTTCGTTATCTCGCTGTGATATGCCAAAGCTTAGTCTACGGCTTGGGAGACCGAGGACTAGGGCAATCTCTTGCCGCCGTCATGGAAGACAAGGATGAATTCTGGCAAGTGCAAGGCAAGCGGAACGACATATTGTTCGAATTCCAACGTGCTGATGGCAGGCTTTGGCCTGGCGATCGGCAGGTGCTCGTTGGGCAAGACATGGTGGATGTCAGCCTGTTGAGGTAAGTTGGCATGCAATTGGTTCTCCCACATCTGGGCTGATGTATGCTCCTTGCCTAGTACTTATGAAAACGAGCGCATCAAGAGAGCGCGCAACGCGTGCCTGAGCAATAATTATGTAACACCTCACTCGACACGATATATCACAGACTCCGACCTCCATCATCTTACCACCAATGTGTGTGGTGTGCTACTATCCAAGCCAGTGACGGAGTATTCTGTCGAATCTCGGCCTGAGACAGTACCTTCAGACTCCCTCATCCTCACTCCCACAACAACACGCAATTTGCACACGATAGCATTAGCATATAGCCGGGGCGCACCTATATTGTTGGAAGGTGTCACCGGCAGCGGAAAGACAGCTCTTGTCGAAGAATTATGTCGCCAGACTGGTCGATCGTCCGACCTGATCAAGATCCATTTGGGTGATCAAACAGACTCCAAGGTGCTCCTGGGAACCTATGTGGCTACCGCGACACCTGGCTCGTTTCAATGGCAAGCTGGTGTCCTCACTGTCGCCGTTACTCAAGGCAAATGGGTGTTGATTGAAGACATTGATTTAGCGCCAATGGAGGTCGTCTCAATACTACTTCCATTGCTTGAACGCCGTACACTCTTCATTGCTTCACGTGGAGAAGAGATCAAGGCGCACGAGGGCTTCCACCTTTTCGCAACCCGTTCCCTCATCAACTCACCAACCGGAAGGAGCTTACAAGCAAGGTCAGGTGGTGGAGCCATCGCTGCCATGGGCGCTTCACTGTGGACGACTTTACAAGTTCCGACTCTCGAAACATCAGAGCTAACCAGCGTCATTCGCCAACGATTTCCTCTCCTCTCCAACCTCGCTGATCTGATGATGAAAGTTTACACTACCGTATCGGAGGTGCATCGCGAAGGAGTGCTTGCCGGGTTATCATCAAGTATGGGAAGAGAGATCACCGCTAGAGACCTTTTGAAATGGTGTGTTAGAGTCAATGCGCATTTTGGATCTAGGCTCGAACAGACTGGTGCTCACCGCGTCAACAATGGTGCTGTAAGCATTGACGAGGAAGTCCAATGGGGATTGTTCGCAGAGGCAGTCGATTGCTTTTGCGGCATGGTGCCTAAATATGAGAATTGGGAAGCGCTTTTGGAACGTGTCGGTGGCGCGCTACACATTTCCAGTCGGAAAATCAAGCATTGGATTTCTGCTCATGCGCCCGCGCTGACAGAGAATGAAGCAGGTCTGACGGTTGGACGGGTCGATCTTCCATTATCCAGCCGCAAGTCCAAATCGTCCAGGTCGCTGGACCGCAAGCAAGTGTTCGCCATGACTGATCATGCTCGACGCCTGCTGGAGCGACTTGCTGTCTGTGTCGAACTTACCGAACCTGTCTTGCTTGTAGGAGAGACGGGAACGGGGAAAACAACAGTTGTTCAGCAATTAGCAGATCGAATGGGACAGAATTTAGTTGCCGTCAATCTATCGCAACAGAGCGATAGCTCAGATCTTCTTGGTGGATTCAAGCCTGTCGATGCCAAAATTTTAGCCATCCCTCTGAAGGAGTCTTTTGACAAGCTCTTTAGGCGAACTTTCTCAGAGGAGAGCAACACCAAATTCTTGGACGTCGTCAAGAAGGCCTATGTACATCAAAAGTGGACAGAATTCGCCAAATGTCTTCGAATGGCCGTCGGCAGGGCAGAAAACTTGCTCAATGAGGCGAGTAAAAAAGCGTCAACAGACGAATATGGAACGCAATCTCCTTCTAAGAAATCCAAATCCGATTCCAAGAAGGTGAAATTGAACGAATGGAAAGCGTTCGCCCAGAAACTGGAAGAGTTTGAAGTGCAAAACACGCAATTGCAAGGCAAATTCGTGTTTGCCTTCCTGGAAGGTACTCTCGTTAAAGCGGTCAAACGAGGAGATTGGATTTTGCTTGATGAGGTCAACCTTGCCTCGACCGAAACACTTGAATGCCTTTCTGGTCTCCTGCAAGATGCTCAAGGATCTCTTCTGCTGACCGAACGCGCAGACGCTGAACCAATACATCGACATCGAAACTTTCGAGTGTTCGCTTGCATGAATCCATCGACGGATGTAGGCAAACGCGACTTGCCGCCAGGTCTTCGAAATCGATTCACCGAATTTTATGTACATTCACCCGACTCCACACGCAAAGACTTACTACAGATTGTACAGCAATATATCGCAGACTATACCCATGGCGACAAGCAAGCATCAGACGATGTCGTCAATTTCTATACCGAGGCCAAAGCGCTCTCTGTACAAAAGAAAATTCGCGGCGGCTCGGAGGAGCCTGTACACTACAGCATTCGAACATTAGCACGAGCATTACTTTATGTACGACAAATCATCAGCATTTATCCTCTCCGCCGCTCACTCTATGAGGGCCTTTACATGACATTCGCGACTCAACTAGACAAAGAAGGCGTCAATTTACTTAATGGTTTAATGTACAAGCACCTTTTGAAGGATGGCAAGCACGCTGCGTCTGTCAAACAAATACCAAAACAGCCTAGCAGAGGAGAATTTGTCCAATTTGGACCGTTCTGGCTGGAAAAAGGACCACAGGATCTCGTCCCGATGGATCACTACATCATCACCGACTCAGTCCGAGAAAATTTGCACAACTTGGCACGAGTTGTCATGTCTCGAAAGTTTCCGGTGCTCATACAAGGACCGACTTCGAGCGGTAAAACCAGTATGATTGAATATCTGGCGAACATGACTGGTCACCGCTTCGTACGCATCAATAACCACGAGCATACCGATCTCCAAGAATATCTGGGCACCTATGTTTCCGATAAGCATGGGCGGCTTGTCTTTCAGGAAGGAATTTTGGTCGAAGCGCTTAGAAAAGGTTACTGGATCGTGCTCGACGAACTCAATCTTGCCCCGTCTGACGTCCTCGAGGCTCTCAATCGACTACTGGACGACAACAGAGAACTTTTGATACCCGAGACACAAGAAATTGTGAAGCCCGATCCTCATTTTGTTCTCTTTGCAACGCAGAATCCGGCAGGTCTATACGGTGGTCGTAAGGCCCTTTCGCGCGCTTTTCGAAATCGATTCCTCGAGCTTCACTTTGGCGATATACCCGAAGGCGAATTGGAGCAGATCTTGACCCAGCGCTGCAAGAATCTTGCGCCCTCATACTGCAAGAAGCTCGTAGAAGTATATCAAGCTCTGATGAAACGACGCAAATCAACGCGCCTCTTCGAACAAAAGCACGGTTACATCACCTTACGTGACCTATTTCGCTGGGCTGGCAGAGACGCTGCGAGTTATCAGGAGCTGGCGGAACATGGATATATGTTACTCGCTGAGCGCTGCAGAACTCAAGAAGAGAAGACTACTGTGCGCGAAGTACTTGAAAAGGTGATCCAAAATCGCGTATCGATCCAGGAGGAGGTTCTTTATAGCTGTCAGAACCTCTCCGAATTCGATGCTTACAACGCTGCGGTAGCAGCTTCTTCGGATCAGCATCTAGTTTGGACGAAGGCAATGCGGCGCATGTTCACGCTCGTGGCTCATTGTCTGCGGTTCAATGAACCGGTTTTGCTTGTGGGCGAGACCGGATGCGGAAAGACGACGGTATGCGAAATGCTCACAATTGCAAAGCAAACGAAGCTGCATATAGTCAACTGCCACCAGAACACGGAAACTGCCGACCTTCTGGGTGGGCAACGGCCAGTGCGGCACCGCTCAACCGATATGAGGGTGCTACGGAAGGAGCTTCTACAGGCGCTAGCCTTAGTATCCTCTGCATCGCAAGAAGCCTTGGAAGCTATGAAGGTTTCTGATTTAATCGATGAATTCTACAATGAGTTACGAAACAAGGATGGACTCGGTGCGCTTGACAAGTCGGATCCACTTCGCTTCGGTCAACTCAAATCTCGTTGCCAGGAGGCCCGAGTTCTCTTTCAATGGCACGATGGCCCACTAGTTCAATCACTTAAATCTGGCAAATACTTTCTGTTGGACGAAATTTCTCTGGCGGATGATTCAGTTCTGGAGCGCTTGAATTCAGTTCTTGAACCTTCGCGATTGCTGGTGCTTGCTGAAAAAGGCGGAGAAGAAGTTGAGGAGCTCTTTGGCGCACCAGGCTTTCAATTTCTCGCCACGATGAATCCGGGTGGTGATTACGGTAAAAAAGAACTCTCACCGGCGCTTCGAAACCGGTTCACGGAGATTTGGATTCCACCGATTACCGATCGAGAAGACCTTGAGAGTATTGTGCGGCAACAACTAAGTGCCTCTGTACCCTCATTTTATGCAACCGTTATGGTTGATTTTATGAAATGGTATCCAAAGGCGCTTGGAGCGCAGACGGTTGTTAGCTTGCGTGATACTTTGGCTTGGGCAACCTTTCTCAACAACGCCGTTGATCTGGGCGTAAGCCCAGGTGATGCATTCCTGCATGGGGCATTCCTTGTTTTCTTGGACGCCCTCGGATCCAACGCCGTGTCCGGCTCCCTACTCGCCGGACAAGGGCTGGAGGAATTTCGCCAGCGATGTTTGCGCTTCCTCACCCAAAAACTCCAGCTTCCCTCCATTGACAATGCCATTAGTGCCGGGCTGGTTGCCGGCGATATTACTGTACGCGAAGGACGATTTGGAGTGGACCCCTTCTTCATTCACATCGGCAAACATCCCATCAAACCGCTTCAATTCACCTTGGAGGCTACCACAACTCGACACAATGCCCAGCGTGTTCTCCGGGCACTTCAGGTACATAAGCCGATCTTATTGGAAGGCAGTCCGGGCGTTGGAAAGACAAGCCTCATAGAAGCCATGGCCGCAGCTTCTGGACACAGATTAGTACGCATCAATCTTTCCGAACAAACAGACCTCATGGACTTGTTTGGCTCTGACTTGCCCGTGGAAGGTGGTAACCAAGGCGAATTCGCTTGGCGCGACGCACCGTTCCTGCAAGCAATGAAGGCTGGCGACTGGGTTCTACTTGATGAGCTGAATCTGGCTTCTCAGTCGGTACTCGAAGGACTCAACTCATGTCTGGATCACCGAGGAGCGGTATATATACCAGAGCTCGACCAAGAATTCGCGCGATCTGCTGATTTTAAGGTGTTTGCTGCTCAGAATCCCTTGCATCAAGGTGGTGGTCGCAAAGGCTTACCGAAGTCTTTTGTCAATCGGTTCACGCAAGTTTATGTGGAACAATTGACACACAGTGACCTTTTGTTCATTACACAACACTTGTTCCCTGCATTTGATGCCGACAAGTTGAAGAAAATGATTGACTTCATCCACCGGATGTACGAGGAAACGATGATCAAATGCAGCTTTGCACGTAACGGATCGCCCTGGGAGTTTAACCTGCGTGATCTCTTCCGCTGGCTACAAGTGACGCAAAAGGATTCCCTCGCAAAGAATGCGTTGGATCCATCCTTGCACTTTGATACAATGTTTTTACACAGACTTCGATCGTCCGCAGACCGTGAGAAGGCAACAGCTCTTTACAAAGAAATTGTCGATCCTGATTACCGAATGCGTCAGCATTCGGAGTGCATCATCACACCATCGCATGTTCGCATTGGTCGTTCGATTCTACCAAGATCTTCTACCGTGCCAGAAGACGCAGAAGGCACAACTTATCAGATTCTTCAAGAATCGCTGGGACCTATGGAGGCGCTCATGAAGTGTGTTGAGATGAATTGGATGGCGCTCGTTACCGGCAACTCCTCGTCTGGCAAAACTAGTCTAATCCGAACGTTAGCCAATCTTACTGGCAATGATTTAGCAGAATTCGCGATGAACGCTGGCGTTGACACTATGGAGCTTCTGGGTGGCTTCGAGCAGATGTCGCTGTCTCGTCACAGAAGCCAGCTTCTGAAGATGCTCAAGTCGTTTGTGAAACGCGTAACGACTGAAGAATTGTTGGATCTGCAGATCAGTTCTGCTCAAACGGAGCGAATGAATGAGATCGCAAGACGCCTACGCAATCTCAATCACGTCGTTTTCGAAAGCGAGAAGGCATTTAACCTCGACGAAGGGAATGCGGACACGAAGGAAGCTTCCCAAACGATTGTGAAATTGGAGAAAGCTATCAAGACCCTTGACGAGTCATTGCTTGCGTCTTCCCAATTACATTCCCAATACGCAACGGAGGTGCAGCAGCTACGTAAGGCCGTTGCTGATTTGCAGATCCTTGAATCCACTGGTGTTACTGGACGATTTGAGTGGATTGATGGCCTCCTTGTCGATGCTTTGGTAAACGGTCGCTGGCTTCTTGTCGATAATGCCAACCTCTGCAATCCCTCTGTTTTGGATCGCTTGAATTCCCTCTTCGAACCCAACGGTTGTTTGATTGTCAACGAGCGGGGTCTGGTTGATGGCGAAGTCAAAATTGTTCGGCCGCACAAAAACTTCAGGATGTTCATGACGATTGATCCGCAGCACGGAGAATTGTCTCGAGCAATGCGTAACCGCGGCATTGAGATTGCTCTGCTCCACAGCACAGGGGCGATTTCTCTCCTCGACCTGCACAAAATTTGCCAAGCCGCTGAATTGCCGCAAGATGTATTCAGTGTAATCAGCAAGGATATCCGAGAGTCCAATCTCGGCAAGTCGACGAGAGAGGTGCTGCACATCCTAGGATCAAATGCAGAGCGTTTGCAGAGAGGAGCACGGTGGCCCCAGTCAGTGCCTTCGTCAGACAGGTCATTTCAACAGTCTATTGGGAATCTCATATCAGTGGAATTCACATGGATGCATGACGTTCAATTTTTGCTCCGCAATTCT
Organism: Bifiguratus adelaidae; assembly: GCA_002261195.1. Taxonomy (NCBI): domain Eukaryota; kingdom Fungi; phylum Mucoromycota; class Endogonomycetes; order Endogonales; genus Bifiguratus; species Bifiguratus adelaidae. The sequence continues at coordinate 12,239 of MVBO01000111.1, forward strand.
GCCATTTCTCGCGCCATAAATGCCCTATTGCCTACGGTGGCTTCTTTACGCTATCGCGACACCGATACCACGACTATGTCGACTCTGGATTTAATAGCATCCTACCATTGCTGTCAAAGCTCCAACGGTATTGACGGTGCAATTATCGAAAAGTTACTGCATCTTATAACAGAAGACACCGCAAATCACCCGCAACCTACTTTTTTCACGCAAGTCTTGAAAGCAGGGTCAGCCTTCCTGTTCGACTCTTCGATTATTACGAACAAGCTCTCCCTGGCTGATTCTCTTCAAACTGTATCACGTATCGAATTGGTCAATTTGGTATGTATTAGTTGCTCTCCAATGGACTAATAATCAACTGACGAATTGTGCAGCCTTTGCAACTGGATGATGTGAACTATATTCACAGACATTTTGAAGTCTTAATTCACGATACAGTCACCAATTCAGAGTTAGTGCACGAATATCGGAGAGGACTCACGGCGCTAGAGCCTAAGTTGTTCGCGTTATGGCTGCAACATTCGCATGACCGCCTAGCCGCTGCAGTTGGACACCTAAAAGTCAAGGATATGAGCATACTGCAACAGTCGATTGCTTGCAGTCTTGGTCGCATAAAAGGCACACAAATACGTCATCCTATGATTGAGCACTTATGGCCACTGGCGCAAGCCCTTGAGCGTAGCTTGTCTCAGATGGCATTTGATCAGGCTGTTGGAAAAATTGCGATCGATGAAACGGTAAATATCTCGCTTACCACGTTATTTGCGAGTCATCGCTAACTTGTGTTTGCTTAGAAGTTCAGCTGGAGCATGGAAAAGCTGACTCAGTTGGTTAAGCGTTTAGAGCAAGTGGTTTGCGAGAAGGAGCTGAGACTGGAGGTGCTCGTGGCCTTGTTGCAGATGTTACGGAAAGCAGCCATGCCTTTTGCCAAGCAACTGCAAGATGTCATATCTATACTTGACGTATGTTTGAGCATGGTGGACATTCAAACTGGGCATTCGATGAAACTATTGTGGAGATATTTCCATCCGGCTATAATATCAGACACACGCATCGCTGGATTGCTTGCGGCTATCGAGGATTGCTTTGACGATGCGGCCAATTCGCTGGAGGCTACGGTGGATTGTTCCACCTTGTCCCAGGACGTCAAGTTAAGAGTGGTAGAAGCAGTCGCCACTTTATATGCTGTAAGCGACGGAACCACCAATGTTGACGACTATCTTTCTACACTGTCTTATGTACCAACTTTGATCAAGAAGGAGATTGAATCTCAGCCATCCGCGGTTTCAAAGAGGCTACCCAGTACTGTACTTGAAGATTTGTCATTGCTTGTCGGAGGCCCAGAGATGGAATCACAGTTGGCTTTTGTCAATGCTGTCGGTCGTGATAAAGCCATTTCGGCAGTGCGAAAATCGATGCAAAAGCTACTTAAGGTCTCATCCCGAAAACCGACTGAATACGCGCACCATCAGCGTGTCTTATGGCAGCTAGAGCATTCAAGCGAGAACAGTGAGCTCTCCTTGTTTCGTGCAAATCGCGACATGGAGTTTGCATGGCATCAAGCTCTTTGGGATGAATCGAAAAAATGCATAGCCGATCACCTGTCATCAGCGGACAAGGACAACATCAAGGAGGCTTCAATGTTAGGGCCTGCTTACCTCCAAGGAAACGTTCAAAGCACATTGGCTTTCGACTATCAGAAGCGCGCATCTGACGCGTCTAGTGCGACATACTCCCTCAATGCGCCGGCTATCCGTGGTCTTGCACTCTTCTTCTCATCAAACAGAAACATCAGAATTCCATTGGCGTTTGAATGGATAACTGTTGTTGAGAAGGCTCTACACTTTGTGAGAGCGTTACTTTCGACGTTGGACGATGCTCGCGAACCGCAGATACTTCGTGCCATTGCCATGCTTGAGCGGGCGATTGGAGAGATACTACCTCAAGTCAAGCAGTTTGGGCCACCAGTTTCTCTTGGAATTTTGATTCCACACCTGAACAACATCCTCTCAGAGTTGACGGTGAACGATGGCAGTCCTTTGCGAGGGATCAGTCAGGTGTTTGATTGCTTGCATAGTGCTCTCCAACGACCCGACAACGAATCTGCCTTTCATGTTTATTGCGCTAAGGCCCGCTTGCTGTTGGCTTGCGAATTCCTAAACGCCTACATACCCGACTATCCCATTGATCCAACGTTGAAGGCCACTGTCAAAGCGTCTATGATGGAGCAGGAGATTGTATCTCGCGAATTGGAGATGTTCGTCAAGCGGCAAGTAAATGCAAGGATTTGCACTGGACAACCGATGTATACCGATCGCCAAATTGCCAGCGTTTTGCATCGCTTAAAGGATATGTACGCTATGAAGAAGGGACATATTGTACGGAGACCGCAGTCCGGTCAAATTTCCGAAATTCACAACGAGCTTGCTTTCCTCAAGACAAACGTCGTCGGTAAACATGTTCGAAGTCTCCTCCTCGACATGGATGTATCGAGTTCCAAGAGCGCCCTCCTCGATCGTGAACGGGTTATACAAGACAACATGCAGAGCATCCTTTCTCGCTTGGTTGGAAGGTACACTGGCTATCGAGACTTGATTCAGCCAGCGATGCAAGCTTTGCAAGACCTTCGATTTGGATTGCATCAATTGCTGGGCATTCATCTAACTGACACTCTGACCATTGCCGCAGCAAGCCCGAATCGATATATTCCTGCTCTGCTTTCGACAGCTGCTGAGCAGAGACTCTATGCCCTGCCGAATCTATATGACCACTGTAAGCAAGATGTCCTCTTGTCAGATCTTCTTGCTGGCATCCCAGGAGGTTCCCGTGGCAGCGTCCACATCCAACTTTTACTGTCTCAGTTCCAACATCTGGTGCGTCACGCTTGGTCCCAAGGCTCTCTAAGTATCGTTCACATACGAAGTTGTAATGCATTGTTCCAAGAAGCCATGACAGTTTGGCGAGGCATTAAGGAAAGGGAGCGCCAAGCGGAAATCGAAAAAGAATCGCTATACAAGGAACGGACCAAGGTTTATGATGCTGTTGATGAAGAGGCATTGGAGATTCAGGAAAGAGAACGAATGTTCCGCCTGTTTGAAGAGGACTTTGCAGATCTTCGCCTTGTGGAAGAAGATCAACAGGGAATGGACCTTACATCTCAGCAAAGTAATGTCTCTGTATCGACTACCAAGCTGTCCGAAGAGGAGCTGCACTGGGTCGGCAAATCTCATGTTCTTATGTTCGAATGCCGACACACAGATGTTAATCCTTCATCTTTCGGCTTCCAAAAGGACCGTTTCCGAAATATCACTTATTCTACAGCTGCCACGATATTCCAGATGACTCACATTTCCGGAGATTGTAACCTGGATGCTAAGGCTCGAAGAGCACATTTGCATGCGGTGGTCACGGCGGGTGACTTGCTGCAAGGCAGAATCAGCGATGACAAGATGGAGAATGCGTACGACTTTTACAAGGATAGCAATTTCCCGCAAGCGAAGAAAATATTGACTGTTCTTGATCACTGCTCTAAGCGAGTGAATAGCCTACTCGAGGAATGGCCGGAGCATGCTGTCTTGCACCAGTTAAAAGAGATCATTGAACGACTTGCAAGCTTCGAACTTGCCTCTCCAATCTCAAGGTTCTTGACTGGTTTGGAACTCCTTCTACAAAAGTCAGAGGACTGGGAAGCATACGCTAGCAAAGCGGTTTCATTGAAGGCGGAAAGGGACGATGTCATTGCATTGATCATTTCTTGGAGGCAATTAGAGCTCTCCTGTTGGCCGAAGTTATTGACAAGTCAAGAGCAAATGATTGCCGATAGTGCCTACTCTTGGTGGTTTCACGTCTACGGCACCATCTCTGAATATGCGGCTGATACAAAAAGTGTTCCCAGTGATATTATTTTAGCTTTAGATCCATTCTTGCAAGGATCTCCTGTTGGCGAATTCACGACTCGGTTGGGTTTCTTACGCGCGTTTGTTTGTCAGCTTACGTTGATTAACAAGGATGAAACAAGCTTCACCACGAGAGAGAAAGAGCTTGTCGCAATACTCAGCAACCTGCTACAATATTACTCGCAATTTGAGGCTCCATTAAGCGATTTGATCAAACGACAAAAGAAGCCATTGGAGGGCGAGCTGCGTGACTACGTCAAATTGGCTTCTTGGAAAGATGTGAACATCCATGCGCTGCGGCAAAGCGCCGCGAAGACTCACAGGCAATTGCACAAATGCCTCCGGAAGCATCGCGACATCATGGTACAATCGGTTCGAGATCTCATAAATCAACATCAGCAAACTCTTGGTGACCTACAAGACAAGTCTGTTGTATCTCGTACTGCGTCCATGGTGGCAGATGTTCAAGCTGTACTAAAGGCTCCAGGTCAATGGAGTGTCACATACGACGATGGATTTTGGTCCTACATCCAACGACCCGTTTGCGACAGCTCACAAGCTCCCAGATTCCAACGATTCCAACGATTGCAACAGACTTTCAACATAGCGCAATCCTATTGCGAGCGGCTCATCTATCGAGAAAATTTCACCTTGTACGAAGAGCTCGATAGCTTCGTATCTGACGTACTGGCTACGATATCGGAGTTGCAGAAGGGTACACCAACCACCTTGACCGAAGAGAATAAATCCTCGGTCAAGAATATCAAGCTCATCAAGAAGAAAGCGCTCGTTGACAATCTGAAAGCGATCGAGCAAACGGGCCTAAAGTGGAGAGCACCAGTGGTCCGTAATGAAGTCAAGGACTCAGCAAAACTTATGACCGTGACCACCTGGATTCCAAATGCTTCGCTTGGAAGGCTTGCAGTATCTAGTCCGGATGGCGTATCAGTACCTCAAACATTCGTAGATCTATGGACGTCGGCAACGACATACTATCATCGCAACATCTCGCGAATGGCCAATTTGAGACAAATCCTGATTGAGTCACCCACAAAAGATTTGTCACCTCAGGAGATTGACAAATGTCTTGGCTTTTCCGAGGTAGCTTTGCACCATGTAATGAGGGAGAGAGAAGCTGTCGCGAAGGCCCTGTTGGAATTGGAACAATTGACACCGGTGCTGGAGCAGATTAAGGTTATATCAGAATCGAACAAGCTTGGTGATGGCTTTCAATTCGAGGTGATAGAGGATTCTGCTGTCGCGAAACATTGTGCCACTGTCAACGAGATTGTTGACTGCTTTGACGACTGCGTCGAAGCCTTACAAACCGCATGCCGGAGCGGTGCACCCGGCCACGATGGCGTGCAAGCGTGGATCGACCAAGCCAGTGGCCGGGTTCAGCTGATACAGTCGAAGGCTCGCCTTGCCAGGAATCGCATACTACAGCAGAAGTCGTCTTCTTCCACACTTGCCATTGTTCCAAATGACTATTCCGATCTCATTGAAGATCAATCCAACGAGCTTGCGTCTTTGGGAGTCGAATTGGCCAGTCTCTGCGATCAATATGAGGACATCAGTGCCTTGCTGTACCCGTTGGCACTCGTATTACAGAATTCAACCAAGGGTCGTGCGGAAATAGACCAAACCGGTAAAGGAGACGGCTACCTGGACGATGCGATAACAACTTCACAATTGGAGAAAATGTCTGAAGCTTCTATTGACTGTGTGCTATCATGTATACAAAGTGTCAAGAAGTATCAAGTGGACAACCGCGACCAGTCAAGCGATCAGTACTTGAGACACGGACACGAGTATATCTGCGGTTTGCGCGGACAATTGCATATCAGCACGATTGCAAAGCAATTTTCACAAATGATCTCTGCATTCTGTTCAAGTTATCAAGAGTCTGATTCAATTGGCAAGGCACAAATTGTGAGCAGAGTGTTGCCCTTTGCACAGCAATATTACTTCATGGCTTTGCACGTCCTTGGCCAATGTCTTATCGATCATGCCAGCATGGCGAAATTTGCATATGTCCTTACAAGCGTCAGTAGTCACATTGTCGCAAACGGTTTTTGCATGCCAGAGGGTGCTGAAGACTTGGACGATGGAGAAGAAGGTGAATTCGATGCAAGTGGAACTGGTATCGGTCAGGGCGAAGGTGCCAAAGATGTCAGCGATCAAATCGAAGATGAAGAGCAGGTACTTGGAACGATGAACGAAGAGCAGCAAGATGATTCGAACGCTCCCGATACAAAAGAAGAAAAGAACGGTATGGAGATGGAGAACGATTTTGACGGCAAGCTGGAGGATGTAGAGGGTCAAGAGGAGAAGGAAGAAGGAAAAGAGGATGAAGAAGGGAAGGAGTTGGACGAAGAGATTGGTGACATTGGGAATGATGAGATGGACGCGGTTGACGACAAGATGTGGGGTGATGATGCAGCAGAGGATCTGAAAGATAGTGAAAAGCAGGTTGACCAAGACAAGTCAACCGGAGATCAAGGGGAGACGGATATTGTGGCAAAAGATGAAGAGGAGGCACAGGAGCAAGATGAGAAAGGCAAAAACAGACAAGAGGAGGAAGTGGACGAAGGGGATCAGAAGGAAGAACGGAAAGAGGAGGATGAAGATGGTGGGCAAGATGAGGATGAAGACGCCGCTCCTATCGATGCTGGAAGGGAGATGTCCGCAGATATTCCGGAGGCGGAAACCTTGGACCTGCCTGACAATATGGAGTTTGAAGAGAATGGCGGAGAAGAGCAGGAACAAGATGGTGATATGGATATGATGGACGATGCACTCAATGAAGAGGAAGGAGAAGAACGATTTGAGGATAAGTTGGATCAGAATGAGGAAGATGGGTCAGAGGAGCAGCAAGAGCAAGAGGAGAAAGAGAAGAATGCCGAGGAAGCCGGGGATGATGTCAAAGCGCAAAGAGAGAACGAGGAGATGGACGACGAGCACATTGCAGAAGATGAATCTAAATCTATAGAGCGGACAAACGAAGAACGGGCAAAAGAGCAGCCTGATACTCACATCTTCCCAGCCGAGGAGAACGAACCCGTCTCTGCGCAGGAAAACACATCTTTGGAGCCCACCGCCGGAAAGGAGTCTTCCAGCGCGTCTATGCAGCATACCGCACTCGATCATCAAGAGGACTCCGTAGACCAAATTGACAAGCAACGTCAGGATCAAGATGCTCAAAACCAAAGCAGTCCAACTAAGCAGGGCCAAGAACGGTCTGAGGGAGCGCAGCAAGATCAGTCTGCCGAGATAGACGAACTTCAAATTGAAACTCGAGAAAATATCAACCCACATCGGAGCCTTGGTGATGCCCTCAAAGAGTGGAAACGCAGGTTACAGAATTTGACCGACACCCAGCAAAGCGAGGAGACGCAGGAGAATATGGAAGGTGACAATGACGAGGATACACAGATACGTGAAGACCAAGAATTTGAGTACGTCGAACATGATGAAAGTAAAAGCGATCTACAAGCCATGGGTAACGCGCAAGAAGATCAGGTCCAAGGGATCGCCGAAATCGGAGCTAGGGACGATCAGGTACCCGAGGTGGAAGATCAGGTTGCTGACAAGATGGATGTAGACGAAGACTTAGTATCGGCGGATCACACTACTCCACCACCCCAACCTACTGAGGAACCATGGCAAGCGGAAGACAATGACGCTCAGGAAGGCGCGACGCTATCGGTGAAAGGTCGACGAAACAGTGAAGAAGAGGAGGATAGTTTGGAATTCAAGCGCGAACAAAATGTGGATCCCGCAGTGCTCTCAAGTGAACCGCTAGAGCCAGAACAAATTGAAGAAATGCGCGTTCAGCTTCAAATTGAACTCAATCAATGGAAGAGCAAGGCCAGAGACACGGAAACAGCTATGGAACTCTGGCGTCAGTACGAAACTTTGACACACGATTTGGCTCTAAATCTGTGCGAACAATTGCGTCTCATCCTGGAGCCAACCCTTGCAACCAAGCTTAGAGGCGATTATCGTAGCGGGAAGCGGCTCAATATGAAGAAGATCATCCCATACATCGCTTCGCAGTTCAAAAAGGACAAGATCTGGTTGCGACGGACGAAACCATCCAAACGTACATACCAAGTCATGCTGTCCATAGATGATTCGGAATCGATGGCAAAGTCGCAATCGGTTCAGTTGGCCTACGAAGCACTGGCTCTCATTTGCAAGGCACTGTCGCAGTTGGAAGTCGGAGAAATTTCGGTAACAAGCTTCGGCAACTCCGTTCAACTCTTGCATCCATTCGATCAACCTTTCACTCAGACCTCTGGCGCTTCAGTTTTGCAACGGTGTACCTTTAAGCAGAGTGCAACTGATGTCAAGGGTTTACTGGAGACCAGTATACCCCTCTTTCAAGAAGCCCGTGGCAGGTCTACTTCTGCTGGCGATCTTTGGCAACTGCAACTCATCATATCTGATGCCATGATCACCAAGGATCAACAAGCGCTCAAATCGCTCGTTCGACATGCTGCCGATCAGCGTATCATGCTTATTTTCATCATCATTGATACGAAACCCGGCGGTACATCCATTCAAGAATGGCAGACCTGGAATCAAAGCGCCACCGGGTTATCGATGACCCCATATCTCGATACCTTTCCGTTCGACTATTATCTGGTCCTGCGTGATATTAATGCCCTCCCAGAAGTGCTCAGTGATGCTCTACGCCAGTATTTCTCGCTTGTGGCATCCACATAGAACAATGTAAATGAATTAATTAAATGATATAATGGAAATCCATTTTTGGATGTCTGCATTCTCTCTGCTTTCCAGCGCGACACTTCTATGGTACGTGGTGAACCACAGCAGGCAACACATGTTGATGAAGAGGACAAGGCAAATTCGGTAGCACATGATAAAGAATTTGACGACGAAACCGAGAGTAAGCGAGAGGCAGAAGTGATAGATGGAAGTGCAGCCGAGGAGGTGACGGATGGACAATTGAGCGACAACGCGCCAAATGTGCTCATTGGCAACGTTTTTAGCGAGTCTGAAGAAGTCACCATCACAGAAGGCTCGGAGAGGGGGGACTCTAACGTCTCACTTGACGAATTCACCTCGAACCAGCTCACAGACACTGTTGATGAGACAGCCGGAGGTTGCGAGGCGGCTGAAAGTGGACATCCTTCCGAAAGCTCAGCTGCAGCGTTCAATGATGACATTGAGAACGGATACGGTTTTGTTGACTCGGAACCCCAATCCATACGCCAACCGCCAGTTCACTTTACGAAGGCCGTCTTTAACGAGACGCAGAAGATTGCCTATGTTGGTCTATGCTCTGTGACATCTTTGGAGCTTGTGCACAACTACAAGCTGGCAGTAGAGTCCATGGTTATGATGAGCACAATGAACTGGCAACGAAACCTCATGAAAGCTCTATATAGGCACATGGAATTGACCCAACAAGGTATGCTGTAAAGACAACATCTGCCATCTAGCTGATCGGACCCTTCAGAACAAAAAATGATCGAATCTCTATCACAACACAACATTCTACCAACAGACTTGGTGAGAAACTTCACCTCCGAAGGCACAACTACGGAGGTTCCCGTCGAAGCCATTCATCACAATCAAACACCATCTGCCAAGCCATCAACAGACAAATGCGAAGACGCCGAGGTGACAATACAACCAATGATGGATGATCATATATCAGAACTACGCGAAGCTTTGCCGAATAGCGAGGCTGAGCCGGAAACAATGCTAGTGACAGAAGAGAGCCAAGAAGGTACGGTGGGTCCAGCTACCGCGGGCACCATAGACACCAATCCTTCGCCGGAGGAACTTCATCGGCCAACCACCAAGACGAAACCTCAGGAACAAACGCTGTCGACCCGCAATGGGGATCCACTAATCATCGATCTTCGATGGACTGTCATTTGCGATCTGTTTCTGCTTTGCTTGGGTAATGCTCAGTATGATTCGCGCTCTCGAGTGTTTCTATTTCAAATCGCCCGTTATCTCGGTCTGAATAAGAAGGATGTCGTGGCATTCGAGAAGAGGATGACCAATCAGTTACTTACCACAGAAAGTCCTCAGTCGGCAGCTAGCGATCAAGGCTCCAATCATACTGTGGAGAACTGGGCTGATGAGCAAATCATTGGGTTCCGAAGTGAAAAGGAGCGTAACGCTCGTAATAAGGAAGGTCGGAAAAAGCGTTTGCTCATGGTTGGCCTAGCGACCATTGGTGGTGGGTTGGTCCTTGGTCTTTCTGCGGGGTTGATGGCTCCAGTTATTGGCGCTGGCATTGGCGCTATATTCACTACTGTCGGTGTCACAGGAACAAGCGCTTTCTTGGGCGGAACCGGTGGTATCGCCCTTATCACGACTGGTGCTACGCTTACGGGTGGTCGGATAGCAGCAAAGAAGATGGGCAATCGAACCAAAGGTGTCAGTATATTCGAAATCATCACATACAAAGAGACCAAACGTGTATCGGCGGTTGTATCGGTATCAGGCTGGCTGGCTCTTCCTACGTATGAAGAAGCAGTATACGCATTCATGAATATTGACGAATCCCTGGGTGATCACATGTCGCTCTTCTGGGAACCGGAACTGTTAACGGAGTTAGGTTCAGCATTCAAGATCATCGCCACGGAGGTCCTTACACAGGCAATCCAACAAGCTCTGGGCCATACAATGATGGGAATGCTCTTAGCTGGGCTGGCTTGGCCGATGGCGTTGACAAAGATTGGTTATCTTATCGACAATCCGTGGGCCAATGCTCTTGATCGCGCTCGAGTTGCAGGACTCATTCTCGCCGATACGTTGATGAACCGAAACCTAGGTGCTCGTCCAATTATCCTGGTGGGGTATTCTTTAGGTTCTCGCGTCATCTTCTATGCGCTGCTGGAACTGGCGCGTCTAAATGCATTCGGTATTGTTCAAGATGTCTTCATTTTTGGTACACCGGTATCGGCTACAAACAAGGAATGGAGAGAATGTGCCACTGCGGTCAGTGGTCGTTTCGTAAACGGCTATGCGCGGAATGACTGGATGTTGGGTTTTCTCTTCCGTGCGTCGACCGGGGGTCTTGGGCGAGTCGCAGGCTTAAGGCCTCTCAGCAAAGTGGAACGCATCGAGAATTTCGATTGCACAGAGTACGTGACTGGTCATCTAACTTATCGTGCCGCGATGCCCAAAATGCTCAAACTGGTTGGTGTTGAGGTGACTAGCGAAGAGCTGCCAGATCTTTACCCGGACGACGACAAACCTGCTTCCGATGCTAAGGTAGATCCAGAAGCAGAATGCTCCAACCAAGCCGGTTCAAGAATGTCGTTAGCAAATCTGATCCGCCGGCGACATCGAGCGACAACATCTTCAATGGAACAATACGACCCAGAGTCAGATCCACGCGTGATGGAGCTTAGTTCAAGGTCTGTACCGGAAGTGGACGTGCCTGTGAGAATGCCAGACGTGCCAGTATCAAATCGTCCCACTCATTGGTTTTCCTTTGGAAGAAATCGACAATCATCTACCGCTAGCTCTCTAAACAGCAACACCGAGGTCAGCGAGACAGAAGACCGTGCTGTAGACACAGCACCCTCACAACCTGCTTCCGGTTTGGAAATGAATAAAGGCCGAACTACCGCCACGACCGCTTCTACTACCTGCAACTCTCCCGAATCGACTTCCTCACCATTATCCCTAACATCACGAAGATCTTTCTTTGGCGCATTCACTTCCAATGGTCACGCTTCACCTCCAAGATCGCCTTCTGTACAGTCATCCCTCTCTTCTGGAAATGCTTCCATCATTCTGCCCACCAAAAAGCCACCGCCTGAACCCGAACCATCCGAGATCACTTCAAGTCATTCCATGCCCGCAATTCATCAACCTCAAGACACTACATCCACTGAAAGCTCTCCTGACATGTCTGCCTCACAGCCTGCATTAATCTCCAACACCTTCTTCTTCTCAAATCCCTTTTACCGACCCTTAAAGGCGCAATCTGCCGAAGCGGTGAACATTGAACGCTCCAAGAAAGAAGTTGAGCTTGCTGGTTTTCAAGTCAGAGAAATTAAAACGACGTTGGGTAAAATGGTCATACCCAATGAAGTCACCAATCCTGTACCTCAAGTTACCCTAGAGAGGCCCAATTTTGCCAAAACGACGGGTAGATCGGTCGACATGTAGATGTGAAGAACAATGGGCATTTCATAACGTGACATCATGACGTGACTGCTGCCCTGAATTAGACTTGCGTTTGGCGTGGGGTACAGCGTGTTTTACTCCTTGGGATGTTACGCTCTGCGGCACTGGTTCGGCACGTCTCACAAATTGCTGCACGCACTAGTGTCAGAACACTGAGTACCTCTGGTGCCCTACGATTTCCCGAAGTACCTGAAAACCCACTTGTACCTCCAAAGTCGTCGTCCTCCATAGCCGGTAAAGCTGGGGGTATCGTCGAGTCGGTTCTGTATGGATCCAAGAAAACCAAGGAAGAGGTCGCCAAGGACACTGCACATTCAAAGATGCTTGCGAGAGGGAAATATGTGCACGAAATTGTCAGTAAGTAGTGTCTCTGGCTGTCACGACTTCAGGAACCGGACATGTAACCGGGTTTTCTAGAGCACAAGGTCCGCCCGGATAAGGTGGAGGAATACATTAAGCTAGTGTAAGCGCATTATGCTTGAATTTATCTGTTTCTAATGCGGCATTCCGCCAGGAGCGAAAACTATCCACGGATTGCGAATGATCCAGAGAATAAAGTCCACCTCTGTGGTAGTTGGATGACTGAAGTGGGTGACTTAGACAGCTTCAGTAAGTGAGAATCGTGATGCACTCGAGCGCTTCTAATCCACTTGCCAGTTCACATCTGGGAATATCAAGGATATCCAGGTCATCTTGAGACCACCACTCGCTTAAAGAATGATCAAGTAAGTGTTTGCCAGACTAAGTCAACAGCCTAATAACGAGGCTCGTAGCAATATAAGGATTTCCAACGGGCCCTGCGGCCGCTTCTCCTCTCCAAAGAGAATCAAATTTGCTTGGAATTCTCTTTTTGGGCCACCTCTCCCCCGCAAGAAACGAAAGGCATTTACGAGTTGCGTACCTATGTCTTGAAGCCTGGAAATCTTTTGGAATGGGAAACAGAATGGTAGGGATGCAAGCTGCCTTTACTGATACCGAACATTTAACATGATGTTTGTAGGAGAAAGGGACTAGAATATAGAAGACGATATTGCGAACCTGTAGGCGCTTGGTTCTCACAACTTGGAAAGCTCAACACAGTGCATCACATGTGGACTTATCCGTAAGCGTGCATAGAACTCACATTCGCTCGGTACTCATGGTCATGACAGGGATCTTCAAACCCGGAAGGTTACGAGGGAGGAAGCATGGCAGGAGGATGGATGGGCGGAGACGGTCTATAAGACTGTGCGGTTGATTGACAATATGCACACCGCCATCCTTGTCCCTCTAGAGTTTAGCCCTCTTCGATAGAGCGATTCAATCGTTATAGAGATAGAATAACGGGTAGATGCTGAGGGTGACGCTCTGAGCAATTTATAGTCGATTATGCCGGCATATATAGGTGGATGAAGTATAAAGATATGTGGAGACTGGATACATTTCAGACGTGGATTGAAGCTCTGTGACAAGACTGACAGTCTTTGAAGTGAAAATGTACATTTCGTATCCGAGACTGGGTCAACAGCTGTCGACACAATGCAAATCACTGCTACCGGTAGCATCAAGTGCACGATTCACAAAGCGATATCAGTCATCGACTACAACAGAAGCTAGTACGGAAGAACGGTTGTTCTCGAGACTGGACATTTGCGTTGGCAAGATTGTTGACATTCGGCGGCATGAGGAGGCCGATTCGTTGTACATAGAGCAGATCGACTGTGGGGAGGGAAGATTGCGGACCATTGTCAGTGGTCTCGTGCCATTCTTCTCCGAGTCCCGGTTGAGCCAACAAAAGGTGATCGTGTTGATGAACCTCAAGCCGTCAAAGTTACGAGGTGTAACGTCGGAAGGCATGCTACTCTGCGCTTCCTCAAAACGCTCCAACGCCAAGGCTTCCACAAATGCACCAGATAGTGAGACCACTGTCTCCACTGTCTCGGTAGAACTGCTGCAACCACCGTCAGACGCGCAACCCGGTGATAGGATTACATATGCAGAACGACCTCCTAACCTCGCTGACACCCCACCACCTACGATCAAGATCAAAACGTTTCAAGAAGCAGCCAAACTCTTTTCAATTTCCACCGACGGATCTCATCGAGCGCTCTTCAACGGCAAACCATGGCGAGTTGCCGGTCGCGACGGCGACATTTCCTGCCAATCCATTGCCGGAGGCACGATTTCCTAATAAAGAATAAGATGCGTGACGTGTACCATGCAATTTCCAAAATAGGCAAACACAGCGCGTTTTCCGTGACACGCAGCAACGCAGCGTGCTTGTCCTTGAACTACCTTTTCATTTGCTTGCATTGGGCTTTCACGCTGTTTGCTTTAAACGTGGATACACTCAAGATTGGATTTCGACTATCGGAAGGTCATGCATATAACTTGGATATGAACAAGCTCGGCGATTACACCGAGGTAGGAACGCAGCATAACTCGATCTTTCGCATCTTCAACTTACAACATTGGCCACTAGCACAAGTTAAAACCATATATCAAGGAAGAGAAACCGGATGCGGCTTCGCTGCTGCAACTCATGCAGGCATACCAAGCACAGATTGAGGCTGACTTATTCAAGCCTACTCCATTCTTGAAGTCCGTCAAGTCAGAGATGGAGATTGCAGAGTTCAAACAGTCTCGTGAAGAAAGACACGAGAAGAGACTTTATGAAGAGCCTCCATCAGCTATGAGTGAGTCTCGCTCACCAGAGCGAACACCGCTCAGTCAACTCGTCAACAACTCTTCAAGGCAACTTCAATCGTGGAATAATGTAAATGCACGCGACGTAAGTAAAATCCTTGTCCGGCTCCTTGATATGCATCTAACTTGCTTGATTTAGTTCCAGTCTGTAATCTCCGCTGGGGAAGATCTTCCTGAATCACCCGTATTCGACACCGGTACTCCTAAACAAGACACTGCCTTCATGAAGAAGCTAATAGAGAAGGGAGGCGACGACGATGAAGATGCAGACGACGGTCATCGGAGGTCTTCGCTAACTTCTTACTCATTCACAACGCCACGTCAACGTTCATATTCCAGCTTTAACACCTTTCGAAGCGAAACTCCTGCAAACCAACGTCCATATGCCAGTCTCAGCATTCTTCGAAGCGAGACTCCTGCGAGTCATAAGGATCCGGAGGCATATCAAACTCCGAAAGTAGCACCGCAGGCGTCGCATCAAAGAGAAGCTTCAGCAAGGTTATCTGCGAGCTCTCGCCGTTTCCATAGCTTACGGCGGATCGGCGGACTAGGTGAGTGTAGGTTTAATCTTCGTCCCTATTTGCTAATGCGATTGTCAGGACCGCCAAAACGTGCGCGTCTATCAGATGAAGATGACGATGACGACGACACCAGTGCGCAGGATGATCATAAAGGAGATGACGACCATAAAGGCGATGATGATGCGCAAACTCCAGTACCGAACGATACAAAAGCCACTCCCAGCCCCAAAGATAATGTAACACCTCCATCGGTCTCGGACGCCCCTCCTCCAGTCCCACATTACAGTGCTGAACGACATCATCATGCACCTCCTATCCGCGCAAGCAACAGCGTGAAACGTGATAATGAAGTACCGATTCCGGCTACCAGTTATAGTGCCAAACGCGACAACCACATTTCAACTCCAGCCCCGATTGACAACAAATATACTCCGAGCCCTAAAGACAACCCAACGCCACCATCTGCATCCATGGCGCCTCCACCAGAGCCCAATCCAGCTAGACGCAAGGATATGATAAAAGTATGTAATACGCTCCGAAGTAATCTCAGCATTCGAGCTTTCAGACAGCTGACTATGCCTCATTTGCAGGTGAATGATCATACATTCATGAGAATATCTGTCATTGGCAAAGGTGGCAGTAGCAGAGTCTTCAAAGTCATGTCTGCCAACCATCAATTTTTTGCCTTGAAGAGAGTCGTCTTCGACCAGGGAACAGATCCGGAGACGATTCAAACCTACGTCAACGAAATCAATTTATTAAAACAGCTGAAGGGAAACAAGCGTATTGTGGAGTTTTACGATAGCGAAATTAATTACGAGGCCCGCTATATATTGCTGGTAAGTACCCTGCTTGGAAGCTAATTTGAAGGAAGAGCCTTACTTATAGTCGTGATAGCTAATGGAATTGGGTGAAATTGATCTCAACAATCTGATGAATCGCGAGCGTCTATCTGAGAACCCCATCAATCTCAACTTTATTCGCTTGTACTGGGAGCAGGTAAGTGAAAGCGCGTGACTGTCTATCCTGCGATATTAACTAGGAGGTAGATTTTGCAAGCAGTGGAGGTTATACACAATATGAACATTGTGCACTCTGATCTCAAACCAGCCAATTTTGTGCTGGTCCAAGGGGCATTGAAGCTTATAGACTTTGGAATTGCCAAAAAGATTGCGAATGATACCACCAATATCCATCGCGAAGGACAGGTAAGAGTGGGAATGATGAAGATTCAACTTTCGGTCGCTTATGGTGCTCCGCAGATTGGAACTGTTAATTACATGTCGCCTGAGTCGTTTGATCAGTCCATACAAGTTGGCCCAACCAAGGTGGTGAAGGTGTGTTTTTATTGAACAGGTTAGAAGGCAGTTACTAATTGTCCTTGTGACAGCTTGGCCGTTCCAGTGACGTTTGGTCACTAGGATGTATTCTGTATCAGATGGTATACGGAAAAGCTCCTTTTGCCCATATCGAAGACCAGTTTCAAAAGGCGCATGTCATTGCCAATCCACATTACGAAATCTCATTTCCGTCGAAAGCGGTGCCATTGAAGAAAAATGTCTTCGGTGCGTACGAACGCGACGAGGAGCGAGCTGTCCGACTCGAACGTGATCTCCTGGATGTCATGCGAAGGTGCCTGCAACGAGATAGGAACGCGCGACCCACTATACCACAACTGTTACAGGATCCCTTCCTGCGGCCGGGAAACCTATCGGATCAAGCTCGATTTTAGATTATGCTTGAAGCAAAGCTGCACAATGTATAACATGGTTCTGCATGTGCCCAAGTGTAGATATGAAGGCTTGTATAATATACATCATCCGACAGGGCCCTTGTCATGGTTGAGGAATCTTTGGGCGTCTTTTGGTCATTAACAAAGAACACAGGAATGGAAAGGCCAAATCAGGCGATGCCTTGGGCAGTGCTTGCACCCTCAAACTGTGCGAAGCAAGTCAAGATCTGGCTGGAAGAACATGGTTATAGGGACAACAAGCTCAAGATTAGCCCTCTTGCTCGGCAACAATACGTGATTGAGGATTTTGACGCTCATGCGACTGCACTCCATGCGTTCGACTATGTGGTGATTCCAGTGCTATCGTATTGTTGTCACTCGTTGCTAGCGTCTGATTCTGGTCCATATGACAGCACCACAACTGAACATCCGAAAGACATTCATGCCGGTTCTTTGCCGCCCTCGCATCCTGTACCGCAAAACACACCTCTTGGTCAGGCAACCGACTCCAACTATCCATTGTTTTTGCTTCCGGTCATCAAGACCTCCGCATCAACCAAACCTCACAACAACCCGATGCGGGCTTTTGCTCAATTGTACCCGACAACGCCGTTCGGGGCGCACTTGGCATGGTATGATGTATTCGTCGGATCGGAAGAGGACGTCGGCACCGCTCTGTTTCATATCTTGCCCAACAAGTGGGAGCATTATAACAACTTTTGCTTGTTTCCTGACGATGCCTTTAAGAGTACCACCTGGGATCGGCTGTTTGAGACCTTGGCCAGCCATCGATCGACAGATACGTCCTCATCATCGACCGATCTTCCCATCCAAAATTTCTTCCATCACCTCGCTCATACCTTTCGCGTCACGCACCTAGCCCGCAAAATCAATATACCCAAGGATGATGTTCTTCGGCGTCCAGAGATTGATCCTCTTTATGGCGACTGGGGTCCTGATTACACGCATCACCTTTTCCACTTCTACAGGCAGCCCACTCATCACATGGTGCCTCCCGTCAATCATGATTTACAAACAGAGACCTTTTGGGCCCATACCGTCCAAAACAATGTCCATTATACCTGGGCTCCACTGCACACCATGTTTTCTGCAGGCAACATCTCAGAGAAATTGCGTGTGGCTCAGTCGCCAAACTTCCGTTCCGGTGTAGTGGTTGACATGTACGCTGGCATAGGCTACTTTACGCTTCCCTACATGCTTCATGCTGGCGCGTCCCTGGTTCATGCTTGTGAACTGAATCCGTGGAGCGTAGAAGGTCTGCGACGAGGTGCCGAGTTGAATGGACTGAAGGTCCGCGTTGTCCAAGAGGCAACACGTGAGGAGGTCGATGCCATGGGGCAGGAGCGCATAATCTTGATCCATCAGGGCGATAATGCCAAGGCCGTCTATCGATTCGAAAATACGGCGGATCATGTCAATCTAGGGCTCATCCCATCCTCTGAGGCTGCTTGGCCAGGTGCTGTGAAGGCACTGAAACCTGAAGGTGGATGGCTGCACGTGCACGTCAACCTCGGTGTTGGCGAGGAAATAGCATGGCAGGCTCATCTACTTCGGTCACTAGAAACCCTATTGAACGCCAAAATCAACAAAAAGTGGATTTTGGACATTGTTCATTTGGAGCGCGTCAAGAGCTTTGCTCCCAAAGTGTATCATTGGGTGGCTGATGTCCATGCGTCTTGACAACGTGATTACTGGTGTACACTATAGGGAAGAATATAAACAGGCATCTAGCTTCGCTTCATGATGATTCTTCTCCGGCATTCATGGGACTTCGGCCTCCTCCTGCTCGCTCTAAACCCGACAGGGCATTCTTGAGAGCTCGAGCAGCATACACGGTCAGGCCGATTCCTTGCCAGTCCTCCTCGTGTAGATCGCGAAGATCACCCACGGTCATAATGTCCTGATTCTGGAGTTTCTTGACCCATTCCGTTGCTTTGTCTGTACTGCGATTGGTGGCGATACCAACCTTTTGTACAAAGTCTTCAATAGGAGTGTCATTGGTGAGACCTGTAGGAGGCATGTCATGAGTTCCATTTCCGGGGTTGAAGGCCGCCTTGACTTACCTTCCAGAATCTTGTGCATCATTTCCCGGTGATGATCCCGTTGCTGAGGATCCCAAGCCTCCATACCGTCTGCAACCTTTGCAAAGCTGTCCATGGCGTTGGAACCCCTGCGCAGTGCCGAGAGGGTGCTGGATTCAGCATCCGAATTGTCCAGCGTTAGACCAGGTACAGCTTGATTGGCTATAGAGGCTGAGGAGGGGTGTGTATGAGTCAGAGGAGGTGATCCCGGCTCGGAGGCAACGGATGGCGGATTGCTCGATCCACTTTGTCCATGATGAGGTCCACCATATGCTTGATGAGGATAAAGTCCAGGTGAAGCACTGGAAGGTGTTGGAGGTCGATAGTCGGCCGGCGGAGGAACATAATGCTCTTGCCCATCGATTTGAGCCAGAAAAGAGCGCAAGCGCGCTTCCGCGACGCTCGCCTTTTCCTCACAAATCTCATAGTGTCGCTCAGCTTCTTCTGCGCGTTCTTGCAACATGTGCAATTCTTCCCTGGCTCTTTCCAGTTCTGATCGCATATCGTATTCTCGACGCCATATCATACGATCCTCTTCCTTGTTGAGATCAGTAGAAGGATCCTTGTTCATATCCCGCAGAAGGCGGTTGATTTCTCCAGTAATCAAGTGTTGATACCGTTCGGGTAACACTTGTTCTTCAATCATTTCTCGAACGACGTCTTCCGCTGTGTCGTTATCCTAAGGTACGATGATCAGCCATGCGCCAGCCAGGTAGTGCCCAATGAGATACGTACGACATTAAATTCGAATTTAACAGAGAGTTTGTCCATGCCTTTAAACACCACTTGCAATGTAAGTTGCTTTCGCGTGGGATCCATTGCCAACAAGACCACTTCCGGTTCCACAGCAAGGAATGTGTGCTCCAAAATCTCTTGAGCAGTGGGTCTGAGAACGGAAGAAGGAGATGTGTTAGAATGACGGAAAACATTCATACAACAGAGCATTACCTCTCATTCTCTGATGCCAAACAATTGTTGATCAATTGTAGCACCTCGGGATCTTGCACACGCTTCAAGCACTCTGGCTTGATACCCTACATGAATAAATCAATGTAAGCGAACGTGGTGCTTTTGCTATCGCGCTCGCCTTACCTGAGTCACTTTCTTATACACCTGCGCTGGATTCTTGCACTCTGAGAACGGATACTCTCCCGTGACCATCTCTAGCAGACACATGCCAAATGCATAAATGTCCACTTTTTCGCTATAGCCACGTTCCTCGTACATTTCAGGTGCCATGAATTCAGGTGTTCCAATCACCGTGTACTTTTTGCCAAGTTTCATCTCTGCTGTGCCCATATCGCCAATTTTGACTTCACCGTGAGCACCATTAATGAAGATGTTGTCGCATTTGATGTCGCGGTGGATGATGGGAGGTTCATGGCTATGGAGATAGACGAGCCCTTTGAGGATTTGCCTGGCCCATCGCTTGACGATCTTTAAATTGGGCAATTGCAGCTTTCGAATGTATTCCCGTAGAGTCCCGGATGTCATGAGTTCGGTAATGAATACCAGTTCGCCGTTGGCGTACCACGCATCATGAAAGGTGATAATATTGTGATGTCGGACGGATTTGAGAATTTCGATTTCATGGCTCAGTTCCTTGTATTCTGCCCTCGTAGCCTATGAAGGATGATGCCGTAAGTCGACGTGAAACCTTCTACAAGTGCAACAGATACTTGCCTGCATACTATTCCAAGCGACCTCAAAGCCCTCTTCCCTATCGATCGACTTGTACACCACTTTGTAAGCGCCTTTTCCAAGCACCGTGTTGAGTTTAGCATATCGACCGTTCGGGCTCACATCCACGACCTCCTCTTCATCATGCTGCGTTGAATAGTCTATAATATCGTGAGAAGAATTGTACATAGGGTATAGTCCAGCATGTTGAACGCTCTGGATAGATGTATCGGAAGGCTGATGCCGGTGCATACTCGTGTGTGGGGGATGATCGACAAAATGTGGCGGTAGTCTTGGATAGTCGGATCGAGTGGTAGAATTCGTATATGAAAGGTTATCGGTTGAAACATCGGTGGCCACCGATGCAGCGTAGGACGCATCACTAGAGTAATCCGTATGTTCATGCGGGAGACGTTGGTGTTCCGTGTATGATAGCATTGACCGAGGCGGTGCTTGGTCGTCGACGGAAGCATCACTCATGCTTGTCGCCAAGTGTGCGACGTCGTCTGAGGCATGGTCTGACATGTTGGCTCAAACTTGGCGGATTCACACAGGAGAAACGCAAGGCTTCACCTCACAGACCGAAGGGACCGTCTGTTGACAGCAAACCGGCTTTTCTTGTTCACCCTTGTTACTGAAAAAGCTGCCTGAATGTATATAGTGTGCTTTTCCCCGAAGCCCAACCAGGAATAACTCCCAGTGAGCCCTGCTATAGCCCCAGCCTCACCAGCCGAGAGCAGTCCGGAGGTTCACACGAGTATGGAAAAGCGCCAAAACACAATGGATAGCGTCCAAAGACCAACACAGCAAGAGAGAATGGGAGCAGAGTAAGAGCACAGGTCAGAGCAAAAGAGTAAACAGAGAGAATGACAGAATTTTTGGATGACATCGACACATTCATTGAGCGCATAGAGAGACAACTGCGAGGATTAGCGCATGGTGAGGTGGTTCGGAGATGCACCTATGGACATTATGCCTATTCACTGACAGGTTTCATGGTCTGTCAAAGCAAACTCCTTCACATGATGGAAGCAGACCACAAGGTATTCCCTAAATGGAAAGGGCGTGTCTCGAGCGCGTTATCTTCCGTGTGCCTCATGGAGAATCCTCACGAGGAGAAGCAAGGTGCGTTATTGAGTCGTATCGTGGCTAATGTGGTGAGTACGAAGGTGCTGTTGTGTTGTGGGGTTGGTGTTTGACGTGCCTTGCAGGAAAAGTTGAATGACGCGGTGGAAGAGTTGAACGATCGATTGCTGGTAGGTGCATGGTCATGCCGTCAAAGGTGATGTTGGGATGGGAGACGGTAGAATAACGCCATGTCATCTTGTAGGAGATCAACAAACACAATACCGATATCGCCATCATATCGCAGATGTGGACAAACTATAACCGCTCTGTCTTGGTCCATTTGGAGAGCACGCAAACGCTAGCCGATCCCATGTAGAAGGGCGTTATATCCTTTGGCTTTGGACCCCATCGATCTTGTCTTGTACTTTTCTGTATATAATCGTGTGAGTTGGACTATTCACAATCCAATTCATATGTGTTGGCTACACACTTTTTTGATGTTCTAGCCTGAGCATCTTTTTATGATCTGCCCTGCCCTCCGCGTATAATCCATAGTATAAAAGCTTGTAATCGGCACATGACATGCATTTCTTGCAACCATCATCACCGATATATTCCCTTTCCACCCAAAAGAGCCCCCTTTCGGCCAAATCCCGAAAATTTGAATCTCTCTCACCTGGGTGGACCTCTGGAATCACTGGGCATATAGACATGAGTGAGGAAAAGGCACAAGACTCGATGTCTCAGCAGCCTACGAGGAAGCGCTTTGTTGGACGATCAAAGCGACAAGCTACGGCACAAAATGAGGAGGCGACTACCGCCATTGAGGAACAAGCCATAACCGTCCGAGGTGAGTTTCCCTGCACGAGCGGCATGAATTGCATGTAAAGACTAATCGTTGCTTGCATAGCTCAACCCAAAATCAGTAGCCACAAGATGGCAAACCAGGTGCCCGGGGACATTCTTAATGATCCCGGGCTTGCGCTCGCTGTTCAACATGTATGTCCAAAAGACATTCGAGATTCCATAATAGGTGGACTAATCTTGTATCCCACAGCTACCTCCCAACTACAACTTTGAAATCTACAAGACGGTGTGGCGGATACGTCAAGCCGGTGCCAAGAAGGGTAAGTGGTTTGCAAGATGTGCGCTCCATCGTTTCCTTGTTCTCACCGATACATGTAGTGGCGCTTCAGATGCCCGAAGGCTTGCTCATGTTTGCATGCCTCATTTCCGATATTCTCGAGAAGTGAGTGTGTGCTTTATTGAAGTTATGGTTACTGACAGCGTGATTAGGTTTTGCAACGTTGAAACATTGATCATGGGAGATGTGACCTATGGTGCTTGTTGTGTGGATGACTTTACAGCAAAAGCTCTGGGTTGCGATTTCTTGGTTCATTACGCTCATAGTTGTCTTGGTAAGCTTCCTATGATCCCCATCGACAAAGCGAGTGTTGTTCTAAACCCTTCGCAGTTCCGGTGGACGTCACCAGCTTAAAGATGCTCTACATTTTTGTAGAAATCGACATTGATACGCAACATTTTGTGGAGAGTGTGCGGCGCAATTTCGAGCCGGGCAAAAGGCTAGTCATTGTGGCCACCGTACAGTTCATCGCCGCAGTTCAGGCAAGTACTCGCGAGCACTGGGCGACTATCTAAGGGGCTGACCCGACGAACATCTTTAGGGCGCCAAGCAATTGCTGGCCGGCGAATATACGCTAGAGGTGCCACAAGCCAAGCCCTTGTCTCCAGGTGAAGTGCTGGGCTGTACGTCACCAAAGCTTGATGGCGCCGATGCCATAATGTGTGTGCAAATGCGAGTACTTGACGACATGATGTTAACGAAACGCTCTAGATACCTGGGCGACGGACGTTTCCATCTCGAATCAATCATGATCCACAATCCCGACATTCCTGCCTTCAGGTATGTCTTTTGAAGCTGGAATCTTTCGCTGACATCATTCGTTGCTACTTATCTCTAGATACGACCCGTATGACCGAAAATTCACACGAGAACGCTACGATCACGCCGAAATGATGTCCCTTCGCAAGCACGCTATCGATGTTGCCCAGCGTGCAAAGAAATTTGGCCTCATCCTTGGCACACTGGGGCGACAAGGAAGCCCAAAGATTATGGAGTATCTGGAAGAAAAGATTAAGGCTGCTGGAAAGGACAGCGTTTTGGTCCTTTTGTCAGAGATATTCCCCGGCAAGCTTGCCGAATTTGAAGATGTTGATGCGTAAGTGGAAAAGGCTGATATGCGAACTTTTCCTGTTCTGAGACTTTGAGCAGCTGGATCCAGATTGCTTGTCCACGACTATCAATCGATTGGGGATACGCTTTCCCCAAGCCACTCTTGACGCCATACGAAGCTGCAGTTGCCCTGGGTCAAGCCGAATGGCAAAAGGTGTATCCCATGGACTTTTACGCCAACGAAAGCATGGGTCCTTGGACGAACAACTATGGCAGAAATGTACGCAAAAGCCGAGCGCAAGGTGGCATTCGATCAGTGCAGGGGGTTGGAGAACCGGTAGCCACAGAAAGCTGAAAACACCATAGAACCAACAGTTCCTATTGTACCACCATCCGACGCGCGTTGTTCACCATAAACCTATGTACAATACAATGTTCGCAGCAGCGTGCACGTGTGTGCTGCAGTCTATTCCTGTTGATAGCTTTATCCCAATATCAGCTCGTAGATAACAATGACGATGTTTATACCAATGAGCGGTACTACAACATGGTCAATGAAAGCTCACTCACAATCAGCAATACCCTGACGTAACTTACTCCGTAACAGTGTCCGTACAGCGGATATAAGGTTGACAATCTTGCTCTTGACACTCTGTCCCTGATCGCCAAATCCAGGTTCTGCATGACCCCATCCCACTGTTCCAGGTCAGATGTCGTCGTGTTATTGATGGGAAACTTACCTCGTGCTAGGAAGCGATCTTCACTGAGAACGGCTATGGCGTTAATAAAGAGGAGCATCACGTAGATAAGTTGACCTAAGAGGAGTGCCATCGTGACGAGGACGAGAGAAGCTTTCCACGTCGCGAGTCCGAAATTAGGTTTGCTGGAGCTTCTGATTGGACGGTTTGTGATGAACAATGTGCTACGCCGTCGTTCAACGTGTGACAATGCTTTAAACCTTACGCTGCTTCGAAGCGTCTGTATACTCGTCAGGCGTTCCCTTGCTGTCTACTTATTGTCACAATGCTTGGCACTGATTTTAGTTCTCGCCGCCATTTCGCTAAAATTCTCCAGAATTCAGCATTTATAGTGAACCACCGAACGAAGCCTTAGTTATGAGAGAAACGTCTTCCTCTATGCATGAGATGGAATAAAGGTCACGAGTGTCAGTAGCACCCTCATAGACTATCAATGTCCCGCCACTGATCACCCACACTATTGGACATGATTTTCTGCTTGCAAGAACTCTCGTATATGCGACGGTCCAAGAGGTAACTGCGTTAAACTGGCTTCCAAACCAGCTACTTATGGGAATACATTGCCGTCAATGCAAGATTGATAGGGATCGCTGCGAAAGATGATTCAAGGGGCATCACCCGGAGAAGCCACAGGCTCAATTAATTCACCATAGAGGCGAATCCAAGCTGTCAACGCTGCAGTCTACATGCGCAAAATGATGTACTATAGGTTCTGCGCTACTTTAGAGTCACCGAAGCTCAAACTATTTGGCAGAACCTCGAGAACGATCGGACTCTTGATGGGCTATGTCATCAATCACTTTCTACGATTATGCTTGGATGCAAACGTACGCACCTTGCTACTTCTTTCATGATGTATGCGCATATTTCACAGAGCGGATGGAGAGCAGAGGTCTCGGGCTTAAGCCTTGCGATAGCTGGAGATTCGGTTCCAGTGACCATTCAAACGTCGGGCTTGAACCCATTGGGGCCGAACTTCATACGGGAGCGTACACTCCCCCAACTGGTGGACTTGGCTGAGTGCTTGGTCGAGTGAGCGGTGTTTGTCTAAAGTCAGTCATGTCAATCAACCATATGTGAGATCAACCCTCACCTTGAATGTCCAGGCCGATCTGAAGACTTGTTTCCGTTTGTCGACCCCTTTGAACTTTACCCTTTAATCTTGCTCGAAAGCCCTCTCCGTAGTGTGGATTTTTCGTCAAGCTTCCGACTTTCCCTCAGTGGAAACATCTGCCCATGTGATTGAAAGTTCGTATCCAGCGATTGTTGGTCTACCTTTGAGCTGGCCACTCGTCAACATCCGAAGGTTAATACCTGCACAGCGAAATGACTCGTGCAATTCCGCCTAAACATGAGCTGATAGACCAATTTGCAAAGCTGCCGGTATGGGTCTTCATTCGTAGCGTCCACGAGTGTGTTGCTCTGTTCCTCGGATCGGCAATTTTCTTTCGGTTGCTCTCTTACTAACAATTGCAACACACACACGGTTAGCAAATCTATCACGCGATCAATTACGAAGCTTCTAACCAACAGATTCCGTCGATGAGGAGACCGTGACTGCACTAAAGCGAGTACGGGTCATTACAGACTCAGCAGCCTTGCCAAGGTTGAAGAATTGAAACATGACTGATAATAGTGGCTTGCATGCTCATGAACAATGCAAGTAGAGAAACGAATGCATGCCGCGAGAGCACTTCCTTTCATGAAGGTGGTGTTCATGTGAGCGATTCTATTGTGTCATTCCAATATATTCAGAAATACCTTAACCGACACTGGGAAATGCAGGGAAAAATAAAGTTGAACAGCATTGGAACAAACAATGCAAACCTCAGTCGTCGATGACCAAAGGAAGCATCAGGTACGAAATCTTCTCTATAAATATCAAGATGCTCTGGGTGTGCCTACAAGGATCTACCTCTGTGCTGCTTGGTCGACTTCCAATTGCATACTGGCGATGATCCGTCTAAGTGCCTTACCGTCGAATAACAACATGTCATACAAGGAAACAAAGAATATGCGAGCGAAGATTTAAGAGATGCTGTCTGCGGGAATCACTATTTCAGCCACTCATAGACCAGATCCCAACGGACAGGCGAGCGATGTCTTTCCCGGTTCATCATGTTTCCAAGAAGACTTGTGAAAACGATTGTGTGTCGCTTTCGTCAACTGCACTCAGTTATGATGGAGGCCCCTTGGCCTATTCCTCGTATCTTGTATCTCCTAGAATTCTTCATGGATTCAAACACAGCACGACTTTGAATTTTCTCAAGGTTTTCAGCCAGTTAGGAGTCGTCGTGGAAAGGGTGGCCAAACTCATAATGATCACGCGCTGGAGCTTCTTCTCTTTCCTACGCGTTTTTTTGGCACAAAGAATGGTAACCCAGCTTTAGCTCGCGCGATCGTTATGGCAATGCAGCCGTTGATCCCTAGTTTCGTGCAAACTTCGTTAAGGATGTTACGGTGTTCTCTGACACGTTTGAAGTGCACTTCGTTCACTTGGAAAAGGTGCTCCAGCGGCTAATTGCGCACCTACGCAATGTTAATTGCGCGCACATAGTTCAAATTATTGTGTTTTGCGGTCAATCGCGAAGGGATTCAAACAGAACCCTAGCAAGTATGCAAGATTTGCAAGGTGCAAAAGTTTCCACAACCGAAGGATCGCACGGATGTATGCGCTTTCCCAAATTTAGGGGGCTGCTATTGGCGATTCGTTCTGTCCATGAGTGACATTGAAGCACCTATGGAGGCCTTGCTGAAGGGAAAGGTTAAATTCAAATGGAAGCAAAAACAAGAAGGTGCCTTCCAAAGATTGAACCAACAGTTGGTGTCCGAAGTTACGTTGGCCTACCCGGACCCAGAGAAGCCCTACATCCTTTACACGGATGCGCCGTACATTGATATAGGTGCGGTATTAACGCACATTGAACAGGAGGAAAGGGTCGAGCGTTCCATGGGTTTCTTTTCCCGCAAGCTGCGGAAAGCGGAATTGGCCTACCACACTGTGGAGAACGAGTGCTTGCGATAGTATAGGCTTTCAGGAAGCCGCTTGAATACCTATTTGACAAGACATTCACGTTACGTACAGACAGGTCGGCGGTGCTCTAATTGCTCTAATTGCTCTAATTGCTCAACAGAACAACCCGAGCTCAAGACTACAACGACGGACTTTGGTTGTGTCAGTTCGTTTTCAAAGTAAAACATATTCAGGACAAGCATAATATAGTGGCTAACGTGCTCTCACGATATCTACCTGGACGATTCTCAAGCTTGTTCCCTTTAAACTTATCGTCACACAAAATACTGCAACAAGACTCCTACGTAACCTCAGCAGCCGACGATTGTAAAGTCACATTTGCGCTACGTTCGTGAAGGATCATGGGCGTACATTGTTACGGTTTTCAAGAGTTTCATTCATTAGTACCACAGACGAGTTTCAACTCTAGGATTGCATTCGATTAAGCTCACAAGGATCTAAAATGTCTATACAATTTAAGGCTACTGTTTAAGCACTAGATGAGTCTATGCAAGTTGTGGTGTCGGTTCCTTTATAGCTGTTTCTACTACAATCTTCTCAACATCGTCCACGATCAAATCGTTCCTCCAAGTACGCATGCGATGCAATAGAGTCTGCCAGTAATCCGCAAATTCCCATTTGAACCAGTGTTCACCTCCGTAGTCGCTTTCGAGCTGTTCCGGCGCAATGTAATCGTACAAGTTCACCCAGGTCTTGTGGGTCGCTGTAGGCATTATGATAGGCTCCTCATCCTTGTTCGCTTCATCGGATTCCGTCGAGGTGACAGGCTTGGAAGCCTCAAGAATATCATTGGCTTTCCGCTGCGCACGTGCCTCTTTAGCCAAAGCCAATTGGGTTTTGAGATCGACAAACTTCATTTTGGACCGCGTTACCGGATCGATGAAAGGGCCCACAATCTTGAAGAATGGCCAAAAGAACCATGGAGCTAGAGGAGGATTAGACACAAGGCGGAGAAGTCAACGTTGCACCTACTGTTGATGAGAAAGAAGCTACCAATTCTCTCGGGATACTGATTAGCCAGAACATCCACAAATTGTTTTGAAATGGAGACACCGGGTGCTGTGCTTGCAGAAGATCCCTCGAAATCAATAATGATATTCAATGTCTCCACGCCTTCAGGCATCATCGCGATGGCATTCTCCATGTTGAACACCACATTCCGGATTTGCCTTGAAGATGGTTTGCAGTTTTCTCGTCCTGTCTTAAAGTACATGTTTGGTCGTCCATGCAAATCAAAGCCGTTCAAATAAGTCTTGCCCGTAACCTCCTATAACGCGTCACATGAGCAAGAGATGGCAACCTTTCAAGTCGATAGACCATACCTCTGGCTCAATCTCCTCCGGCGGAATACTCTCTGGCTTATACTCGCGTCTCCACTTTAGACTGTTCTCTAATTCCTTGCGCGCCAACTCTACATCCCACTTTCGGGCTCGCAGGTATCGCATTAAACACGCATCTATCAACCATGCCTTCTCTGACTCGTGAGCCTTGCTGTCTATCTCGGCAGAAATAATGGAAGGCGTGATTCCCACCCTTAGGCCAGCTAGCTTCTCCTCTTGTGATTCGTTTAGCACTGGCTGCGGCACCGGTAGAGCATGTTGAGGTACTTGAAGAATAGGTTTGGTAGTGTAATCGTGCATTGCGGAATCGTCGGAGCTGTCTACAGAGTTTGAAGACTCGGCATGGCGGCCGAAGCCTCTCAATGTCCACGACCCCAGCATGTCGAAAAGAGAGATGTAAAAAGTTAGATTTTCGGTGATTCATTGTGCCGAAGTGTTGAGGGTCGGCTATGCACGTGAGTTCGACGTCACCCACTTCAGCTTAAGGTCGACGTTTCCCCTGAACTTGCCGGCTTGTCTCTCTCACACTAGACGCTTACCATGGAGAAGTTTAAGGAGGTAAGTTGACACGAAGGGCTGGCTGGTGGTTTATGTATGGCTGGGAGTGGACATGTGAGACTGGATGAGGTTGCCAAGCCTTGTCTGGTTGCCACATGAACTTCTCGTATGTGGTCTCTAGTCAGGTGCTTTGTCTTAATGTCCATCATCGCGCTCTCCAACTCCAGAATCGTATTGACATTTTAATTGTTGCTAATAGAAACTCGCTAGCCTTCGCGCTGAATCCGACGCTGCCAATGCCCGTGCTGAGGCTGCCGAGCAAAAGGCCAAGGCCTTGGAAGCAGAACACACGCAAAAGGACCACGAGATCCTGAGCCTTCAAATCCGCATAAAGAACTTGGAAGAGCAATTGGAAAAGGCTGAAGGTGGTCTTTCTCAAACAACCAAGAAGTAAGTACAACGTGATTCATGATGATCGATCGTAGGCGCTTAAATGTCTTGCAGCTATAAAGAAACTGATCTCAAGGCCGAGAACCTCGAGCGTCGTGTCACAAAGCTTGAGCAAGAGCTTAACGAGAAAGACCAAGCATACGAGGCCTTGGAACAGAAATACCAGAGTGTCAAGAACGAAATGGACGAGTTGGCTAGACAATTGGAGGACATCTAATAGCCACGTGTATTATGCAAAGCCGAAGGGACAAACAAGAGCGCTGCATGTCAGTCATGAAGGTCTAGAATATAGCATTGTCTATTCCAAATGTTGTCAGTTCAATATTCGTCGGATCATACCCTAATTATCAACATGATGACTTTTATACTTCTATTTTTGCTTATACATCATGACGCTCCTGACTTTTGTGCTTGCTTCCTCCCAGTCAAAAGAGCAAAGCTCAATCATGATTCCATAGGTTGCGTCACCTTGCACCAGATCATACTCCATCCACACTGGCATCCTATCACGACTTCCCCCGCCTTTTCTTTTTGGTTCTCCGAGTGCTTGTACGATATCTTTTCCAATCGTAGAAGCAAGATGGATGGTCAGCGGTGTCTTCTTGTTGGGTAGTTGTATAGGTAATGGATACTGTTCAAATCCATCTTGTCCTTGATTGTACACGGTTATCTGATCCACCACTCCATCCACCACCTGTAAGCTCACTCCAATATCCTTGTAATTGATATAGCGACAATCCTTGTACTCGTGCACTGTCGGCGTTTTGTGCTCCAACAACTGTTCTTCTGCCACACGTAAACTCTTCTGCAACAGTGACAACATCAAATCGCAGTCTCAACTGACGACAGGTTGACCATGAACATGCAACGGCAACGAGCTCCACTCTCGGCGCTTTCTGTGCCCTTGTCAGACTATGAGGAGCTCTCATTGCTACTGCAGACCGAGTATCAGCGTAGACGGCAGCAGTTTGAGTATGAGGAAGTCATGCGAGCTCGACGTCGGCAACACTATGAGTTGGAGCAACGGAGGTTGCAAATAGCTTTGGCTCGTTTAGAGTATCTTCGAGCTGAGCTACAACAACGTCAGCAGGCTGAACAGCGGCGGCAACTGGAGGAGAAGCGGCGAGCTGCGGCTATTCAAGCGGCCGTTCAAGCAGCTAGGGAAGAAGAGTACAAGCGGGCTATGCAGGCGGCATTTGAGCGTCGACAGGCGAAAAAAGCTGAGCAGGAGAGAGCTCAACAACGGCGGAGACAGCAGCGTCGTAGAAGCCACGACGACGACGAGCAGCGACGCCTTATGCTTGAAGATATGCTCAAGCATTTCTTCGGCGTTGAATGCGCATTGGATTATGAATATCCGGATGAGGAGGAAGAAGAAGAGATCATTTGGTATCCTATTGGTGACTTTGACCTAGAATATCCGTTTTTGCATGGCCAGCAAAGAACGCAACATGCTATCGCTCCACAACCTGGTTTTGGATCGCACAAAGAAAACGTACATACAGAGAGGCATAAGAAGGAAGCAAGAACAAAACCTGTAGCGGAGAAAGCCAGACGTCATTGGAACAAGCAGCAAGCACCAGATTTCGAGAGATCACGACGTCCATCGAATGGCCGTGAGACTGAGCGAGAACAGAAGGGAAAGCGCAAGCAAGACACTTCTGACAAGCCGGCAGAGATTGAAAAGCCGCCACTTTCCATTGACGAGCTGCTTGCACGTAGTCGCAATGCATCGGTGGAAGAGCAGGAAAGGAGAGAACTTCCCGAAAGAGCGGGAGAGGCATCGAATTTGTTCCAGGCGGTTTTCGGAGGCGAGCAAAGACGGCGGTCACCTGAAGTTAAACCTTGGCTAGCTCAGACGCCAGAGCGGGAAGGCTTCGCGGGCAAGCAAGGAATTCAGATGCTGAGAGAAACAGGGAACAATCCCGGCAACCCTGGTAATCCTGGTGTTGAAGCTGGCCATACCCAACGCCGTCGCAGAAGCAGCGCTCTTTCGACGGATATTCACAACGAGGAAAGCGAGCCTGAAGTCATTGGCGTCCGAAAGCATTCAGGTGAAGTTGAGAAGGAGGAGGCTGGAGAGGGAAGAGGCACGGTGCCTTTGGATTTGTCTGGTGTCACCGATGCCAATGCACAGGTGCAGGAGGCTAAGACGGCTCCGCAAGAGCCCAATCCAGAGCCCCAACGTGAGCAAGAAACTATTTCAGAATCACCATACGATCGTCCAAGTGAACCCACGCCTGATGAGGAGGAGCAGAAGGCTGCCGAAGAGGCTGCGGCCACAGAGGAGTCCGAGGAAGCGATGCCGGAGACTAGTAATCAAGCCGCAAGGACTTCGCAAGGCATCAGCGAACTGGAAGCTCGCTTAGCACAACCCTATACAGAGAGTTCCCAATCGTTGCATCCAAACATCATTCCTTTGCAAGAGTTACTACAAGACATTCTCAAAACGGAGGCAGCTCGCTCCCAAAGCCCACCCAAGTCACAGCCAGATCGTGATACATTGGCGCATTTACGTGAACAGCTAAAGCCCGCTACGTTTGGCACCGAAGATTTTCTGGCTCCCACAATGCCCTCTGACCAGGAGCAACCTTCTTCTCAGCCGCCACAACCCAAAGCGGAACCGACGCCTGAGGAGAAGGCGAAATCGGCCAAAAAGATTGCCGACTGGTACAGATCGCAGCGTTTGCGCAAGCAAGCCAAGCAGACCAAAGAACAATTACGCAAACTCGAAGCCATTGCTCGCGAACTAGATCAACTGGAGAAGGAATTTCCTCACGTGCTCACCATCCAATTGGACCTCTCTCAAAACACGGAAACATCTCGGGTCCAGGACTTGCTCAAGATGCGTGTGCCGCCTACGACACGAGAGAATCGCTTGTTCAACGCCTTTGGGGACCGTATCATCAAGACCATGATCAAGTTGGACGAAGTAGAGAGCCACGGGAGTGAGGTTGTGCGTCACAAGCGCAAGGAACTGTTGAAGAGGGCTGAGCGACTGTTGAAGCAATTGGACGAGTATGTTACGAAGCAAATGGAGGCCAAGAAGAGGCAGTCTATGGGCAGGGAAGCCGGTGTTGGAGCGTCAGCGACACCTGTGGAGGCTCATTGAAGGTTACACAAACGCGGTAGCATGTCAGCAAGACAAGTATTGTTCATGATAGCTCAACGTGGCGCTGAAAAAATTGTTTCCAATTGCGCTTGCATATTATTCTCCATGTACATAAACTTCAAGAATGTTGCGCAAATTAGTAACAAATCCTGTGTCTGCATCTAGCAGTTGTATCAAGTCTATTGAGTGCAGGCCTTCCTTGACGGCAATGAACTTGAGTTGTATTGTTTGACAAGTCAGGGGTTGAAGGTAGCTGAAGCGTCATTCAATATTGTGGCACGACTATGGGATCCTCTCGTCCTACCTGAGCCGCACATTATTTTCTAGGCAAATCAAATCGGCTTCATGGCTCTCGCTCTCGAAATACGCGCGGAGAAAACCTAGATGGAATGAGCAACCTTGTGAATGGATCAACCTTACTTACTGATCTCGTCCATGTATGGTATGATATGTTTCGGATCAGCTGTCGCGCCATTCGATTGCGTTGTGCCAAGGCCATTCACAACTGCATCCATAGGCGGCGGCTTCCGTTTGTTTGGTACAACTACCATAAACCTTCTGGCATGTTTCGAGCGGTTTACAATAAACAGTTCCATAGCAAATCTTTTGAACATTTCGATATCCTCATGCACTGCCAAGAACTTTAAGCACATGTAGAGAAAACCTCTTACCAACTCACCCGTGAAGGAAACAGTTATTCCTTCTGCAACAGCGACTTCTGGCGCACGCTTAGCGCCAAACAAGCCTTCTCGAGCGGGCATGCTCAAGACAGGCCGTTTGGCGGCATCAAGACCAAAAGTAGGATTCACAGGGCTGCCCAGTGATCGTCCGCCTGGGGAATTCGTTCCGATGGGTATTACAGATGCCGTTGCAGAGTATGAATCGCCTGGCGTTGAAGTGCCGGATCGGGCACCGTCTTTTGATAACTTGGACAGCCTTGGATCCAACAGTTGATCCATCATGCCAGATGAGCCACTTCGTTGCTGCAGTGGTGTGACGTCAAGCATTGTATTCCATTTTGATTGCATGAGTGGGCACTCCAACCCATCCACGACGGCCGACCCTTTGACGACAATTGAGACCCGCTGAGGTTGCCACCTTTCTTCGGTGCCTATTTTTGGCCGTTGCGGTTGCTCTGGCCGCTCGGGTATTGTTCTCTTTCGGAAGCCGGAAGGCTTAGACGATGCAGTCGGTATGGTCGGTTTTGCGAGGCCATCCTCGAGTAAGGTGATGTTGTACAGGAAGATCATTTGATCGGAGGCTGAGAGAAGGATGGGGAGTTGATCTCGCTCAGCGCATGGGGTAACAATAGAGTTTGCGACAATGACTTCCATGTCGTGGACCGTAAATGGACATGGACAGCTTGCTTCATTTTCCACCTCAACAGACATCATGAGCATTTTGTCCATTAGAGAAAGACTTGTTGTCCTCATTTTGACATTAAGGGCAGAAAGCACTTGGATATGTGTTTGAATGTAGCGACGAAAGCGAATGGAATCATCCAGAAGAGGGACCTGCGGAGCGGTTGACGAAGCCACCTTGTCGGCTCCTTCTGACTCTGTTTGAGATGGGACAGTGGACGGTTGTATCTTGGTGGGTAACATCGAGTCTACGAGGCCAGCGCTCAGAGGACACAATGTCATTAAAACCTCGCAAAACCTACCAGTCACCGCGCTCTCAAATAGACTGATGAATGAAAACTCATCCGTGAGGTAATCATCGTCTTCGGCGACCTTGCGCTGATCCTCTGAAACGTTGACGGTATGGTATATAGGCGGACGATAGGTGATCTCGCCCGAGAGACAAAGAGACGGCTGTGCGGTATGGGTTCGTACGTACGCAATGGGTACGGTGAAGGGATAGGTGCAGATCCAGTTCTTGTCTTCCAACTTGATCTTCATCCCAGCATGACTCTCTGTCTCACTATACGAGTGCGCGTAGAACGGCACCCCTTCGACCGGTCCTCGATGGGCATCCTTTCTACCACCGCTTGGAACATTAGATTGACCTTGTTGTGAAGTCAGAGGGCTCTGAGATAGCCTGTAAACTGACGGAGGTGACATGACATTCTTCTGATAAGGATCGCCAATAGAGGCCTCGACGTGAATGTCCAGTTGTCGAAAGAATGCAGAGACATGCTCGGGAATATCTTGCCGACTCTCCCTTTGCGGAACGGTCACCACAGCCTCTACTTGCAAGTGCTCATCTGCCATGGTCGCGTTCGCGTCAGTATACGTCCAACCTCAAAGCATATACTCACCATAGAATGCAAATTTACGCTGTCCTTGTCCATGAGGGATGCTGAAGGTCGCCGTTGCTCCTTCGTAGTCCATGCTCACCTACTCGCATCCAAGGACGTAGGACGAGAATAAAACAGCAACAGGCAATACACCGTATCGTCTATGCTAGCGCAAGTCTATCCTCTCTTGCCTTGTCTAGCCAAGGAGATGCAAGAAGCAAGGAAAACACTGAGAAGCAAAAGACCGCAGGACCCATTAATAGTGCGGGTGTGACATTTTCATTCCAGGCCTGTCTTTCTGCTCGTCTTCATCGACATAGCTTTCACTTCCATCTCTCGAGAGTCTATCCCTCTCTACTTGGGAATGCATGGTTGGGATGGCACTGGATACTAGTGGCATGGGAGGTGTGCAGCAGTGTAAAAGCTGTGGCACACCTCTGCTAGGTCCGTTTGTGAGAGCACTTGGGGGACTCTATCACTTTGAATGCTTCGTTTGTCAGGTGAGTAGACTGGGTATATCCGCTGAAAGAGTGCACCTGACCGTAGATGACTGCAGGATTGTGGCAGAGAAGTAGCCAACAAGTTCTTTCCTATGGATACACCTTCGGGAGAGACGCGTCCGCTATGTGAACGAGATTACTTTCGACGGTTGAATCTACTCTGTGAAAACTGCGCGGAGCCTTTGAGAGGCTCTTACATTACCGCCCTCGACAAAAAGTTTCATATCGAGCACTTTACGTGCTCCGTTTGCCCGACGGTCTTTGGAGCGGACGATAGTTACTATGAGCACGATGGCAAGGTTTATTGCTACTATCACTATTCGTTGGATTATGCGGTGAAATGTGCGGGTTGTCAGACTGCTATCCTCAAGCAGTTTGTCGAGATTAACAGAAATAGTGTGGATGAACACTGGCATCCAGAATGTTACAT
>MVBO01000112.1:0-47662 GCA_002261195.1 Bifiguratus adelaidae
GCATTCCTGCTTCAAAACTCGCTGGACTTTGCCGCAGTTTATCTCTTTGTGGCGGTTGCGCCTCAAAGGCTTATACGGTATACAAAGACACAAAGTTAATATCTGCATACTCCGAACCCTGTAAGTATTATGACGGGGCCTATTGGCGTGTTCGTCTGAACTGTTCAGCTAACCTTGTCCTCAGTCTGTTTCATGACAACTTGAACAGAATGGGCAGCGAAAGCGACGAGGATTACTTCTTGGACGACAGCTCTATGCTTTCTGGTAAGTTTATCTTTTGCTGGGCTCATTTGCGATTCTTCATGCCAGTTGAAAGTGCTGACCACAGATTTGTAGACGAAAATGAGGACTTTGCCTATCTAGAAGACGACGGCGGTGACCTGGGATTCGACAGCGTCATGGACAACAGTGCCAATAGGAGAAAATCTTACGAGGTTGAATATAGTATTCATTCTGTTCAAGACATGACGCAGAGTCAAGACAAAGAGGTTGCCCAAGTTTCAGGCATTCTCGGCCTCGCACCACAGCATACAGCGACGTTACTGCGGTACTTCCGATGGAATAAGGAGAAACTATTAGAAAGATACATGGATGCACCTGCACAAGTGATGAAGGCTGCAGGAGTAGTGACGGATGAAGCCACTTCTCCCAAATTCCTACCCGCCAGCGTATTTCCCCATTTCCAGTGCGATATTTGCTGCGATGATGACCACGATCTGCAAACTCTCACCTTGGACTGTGGACACCGCTTCTGCAACAACTGTTACAAATACTATCTGATACAAAAGATTCGAGAAGAAGGCGAAAGTCGCCGCATTCAATGTCCACAGGATGGCTGTTCCGTCATCGTAGATGAGAACACAGTGAAACTGGTTGTGGATGACAAAACACACGAAAGGTGGTCCCTAATTGGTTACCTGAACCTGTCTGACCTCTTTCTAGGTATCGCACCTTACTAAATCGTACATATGTCGATGATAGCGACTACCTGAAGTGGTGTCCGGCTCCGAATTGCGAGTATGCTATAGAATGCCACGTGGCACAAAATTCGCTTACAAGCATTATACCAACCGTGACCTGCGAATGCGAACATCGTTTCTGCTTCGGATGCTCCCTGCCGGACCATCAGCCTTGTATATGCGTCCTCGTGAAGCACTGGATCAAGAAATGTGCTGACGATAGCGAGACAGCAAACTGGATATCTGCTCATACGAAGGAATGCCCCAAATGTCGCTCTACGATCGAAAAAAACGGCGGCTGCAACCACATGACATGTCGCAAGTGTCGGTACGAGTTCTGTTGGGTGTGCATGGGTCCTTGGGCGGAACACGGGACAAGCTGGTATAATTGTAATCGCTTTGATGAGAAGAGTAGCTCTGATGCAAGGGACATGCAGGCGAAGAGCCGCGCGAGTCTGGAAAGATATCTACACGTGAGTAACGAACGTTCGCAGTTGTTTCCCTTCTGAGTGACTAAATCCTCTTCTCAGTACTATAACCGCTTTGCGAACCACGAGCAATCAGCGAAACTGGACCGCGATTTGTATTACCGCACAGAAAAGAAGATGGAAGAGATGCAGCAAACATCCGATCTGTCTTGGATTGAAGTGCAGTTCCTCAAGAAGGCAGTTGATACGCTCGTGCAATGTCGAACCACCCTCAAATGGACGTATGCGTTTGCCTTTTATCTGCAAAAGAACAACCAGACTGAAATATTCGAAGACAATCAAAGAGATTTGGAAATGGCCACGGAACAACTATCTGAGCTTTTGGAGAAACCTATTGTACGTTCACAAATTGCGGACCTCAGACAATTGGTGTTGGACAAGAGCGTGTATGTCGGTACAAGACGCGAGATCCTCCTGGAGGATACGACCAAGGGGTTGCTAGAAGGCAGGTGGGAGTACATTGTAAGCATAAAATAGTCTTCTTTACTGTACAATAGCAATGCTGTCTATAGATACAATGACACGCGAATGATTGGCAATATGTCATGACTGGAGCGAATAAAATGAGAAGAATGAATACCGCCGAAGGACTAATAGTAATCTCCTCCATCTCCTGCATCACGAGAGAACATTGTTAAACCTAGCACCGGGATGGCTAAACGTCGGAGCACCTACCATCATCGTCATCGATATCATCGCCTTCTCCGTTATCAAAGTAACTTAATCCATAATCCGTCTCTTCTTCAGCTTCTTCTTCTTCTTCTTCGATCTCTTCTTCAGCCGAGCTTCCTTCATCACCTTCCTTTTTCTCCGTCTCCTCCTTTTCTCCATCATCCTCATTTGTCTCCTCTTTGGCATCCATGGCCTCCAAAGCATCGAAATCTATCGCTTTAGATGTCCTCCGTACTGCAATATGACATTATGAGAATGATGTGCATATCTACCGTGCGAGTGCTACCTTTGACCTTCTTCTTTGGATCTATCACACTATGAAGCTCCTCAGGAAAGAATGCAAGATCTGTCGCCAACATCAGGAAGATGTAAATTACGAGTAGACTGTACTCACTCACCTGTTTTAAGCTGCTTTAAGGTCGGTCGCTCTGCATTAGGATCCATCTTGTATCGGTCTGAATACCTCTCGAGATCTGTCCAATGAAGGTGTCAGTGCTGCGTACATCGATGGAATCTAACGCAACGGGTGTACCTTTACGTTTTGGCACCGTTTTGACGTAGAAAGGATACTCTTTTAGCTTAGACTTGTACTGATGCATAGCCTTGATCTGTTCCTCTTCGTAGAAAGCCGGCTTTTGAAGAAGCGGTAGATCAACTTCCTGATTGCACACCTCTGTTAGGAGGCAGAGAAGACGCGCCATCAAGTGCGACAAACACTTACCGGGAAGAGACTGTTGGATTGAGTGGCAAACATATTGTTGATATCATGCAACAGCTCAAACGGCGTGTTGCTCGTCGCTCCACCCCTTCCACCTCTTCCTCGTCCTCTTGACATTTCAACTTGAATTTTTTTGACTCGGTTGACTCTACTTGTCGGAACACTCATGAGAAGTGCAAGCAGGAAATGTGTCACGCTTGCTAGCTTCTCTTTTGGTCAACGCAACCACTACCGCTCTTTACATCTATTCACAGTACCCCGGCTCTTTCGTGACGGTCGACAAACGACATGGCATGCTTATCAGTTGAAAGTTTTTCCTCGGACGGTACAGGGGATCAACGCAAGTACATGGACGCAGGCTGTACAGCGTGCGCAGGAGCTAGTGGAAGAACCCAAGGTACCTCCACTTATTGACGCGGCCAAATTAGTCGGCCCAGACTTTGGACTCCTCAAACGAAATATTGCATCACTTCTCGGTTCTGGTCACCCGCTCTTGAACACCGTCTCCAATTATTACTTCAGCGCCGAGGGGAAGAACATACGACCACTCCTTGTCCTTCTCATATCGCAAGCGACAAGCAAAGCGGCCAAATCCTCTCACGATCCCGGGAGATATTACGACACCATCGACATACCCGTATCATCCACAACACTATCAGCAACAAAGTGCACATCGCGCATCGCCAATGAATTGTACATGCCACGATCTACGAAAGAGGGCTGCGAGGTCCTGCCCACTCAACGACGGCTGGCCGAAATAACAGAGATGATTCACACAGCTTCGCTACTGCACGACGACGTCATAGACGTTTCTGAGAGTCGCCGCAACTTACCATCTGCGAATGCAAACTTTGGCAATAAGATGGCCATTTTGGGTGGTGATTTCCTGCTGGCGAGAGCTTCGATTGCGCTCGCTCGGCTACGACATCCCGAAGTCATCGAGCTGATGGCTTCGTCGCTAGCGAATCTCGTAGAAGGAGAGTTCATGCAGATCAAAGACTTCATCAAGAACAAGGATTCAGCATCAGAGAAAGGCGCGATCTTTCAATATTACCTGAAAAAGTCGTACATGAAAACAGGAAGCTTGATCGCCAAGAGTTGCAAAAGTGCAGCTCTGCTTGGCGGATGTACAAAGGATGTTTGTGATATTGCGCATGAATTTGCTTACCATCTTGGTCTCGCTTTCCAGGTAACCACTTAGACTACCAACATTGCCCTATATTGACTATGTTTCCTTTAGCTTGTAGATGACATGTTGGATTTCACTGCGACTTCCGATCAATTTGGCAAACCTGCTGGAGCTGATCTCAAGCTTGGTCTCGCAACAGCACCCGTCCTTTTCGCATGGGAAGAATATCCAGAGTTGGGAGCTCTCATTGAACGAAAGTTCAAAATGCCAGGAGATGTAGAAAAGGTACGACAACACGTAATTGACCATGGACTCACAGGTCTGTAGGCTCGAATGCTAGTCTATGAATCCAATGGACTGGCACAAACTAAAAGTCTCGCCGAAGATCATTGTCAAAAAGCTATTGACATCATATCAGTACTGCCCGATTCCGAAGCCAAAACTGCCTTGATACAGCTCACGCAAAAAGTAGTATCACGCAAAAGGTAGAAGCTAGACAGAATAGACTAATGTAGGTACCTATTCACTCGGGTTTCATTCCACGTCTTGCACTCTTCGCGTCATGTATTCTGCGCGAGATTCGCTTCCGCAACATTCTCGCTGTTGCC
This sequence comes from Bifiguratus adelaidae, assembly GCA_002261195.1. NCBI lineage: Eukaryota > Fungi > Mucoromycota > Endogonomycetes > Endogonales > Bifiguratus > Bifiguratus adelaidae. Next base: position 4,575 of record MVBO01000112.1, read on the forward strand.
TTTTTTGGCCACTCTCAATTAGACTTGGTCTTCCTGGTTTGAAGGGTGTGATCTATGCCTCCCAGCAGACATGTCGAGTATGTCCTCTTGGCAGAGTTTGACATTGATAAAGGCGCATCTCTTTCACATCAATATCCGGAGCCCACTGGAACGGATGAGCAGTAAGTGCCGCACTGACCTCCAAACTCTCCACGTTAACTGAACTCGGCTTTCAGTTACCTTTCAGAGCTGATGCTTCCAGATGGAGCTCATTTGCGTGCGGAAGATTGGACGATATTCTTTCTCAATCAGCGCATTCCCTTGGAAGGATCGGACTCTGAGACACTAAAGGAGGAAACCGCCGGAAAGAAACCATTGCTCCATGTCCTCAATCTGGTACGCACAAAACATGACACTGCGGCTCGGAGGTACGTGATAACTTTTTTACTGATAATCGCAATACCGGATTAATACCTATACGTAGAGGAGCGATGGTGAAAGCCATGGCGATTTGCACTAGACATCGGTATCTACACGTGTACAAGGTGCGGTTCAAGCGGACTTTGCTCTGTAGGTTGCTAATTTGGATCGTAGCCTGTTCTCTTGCTTGCCATGGAGAATTACTTCCACAATCCGTCCATTGCGATACTGGAGGAGCTATACAATGCCGTCAATGCCATGGACCTCTCACAAATGCCTCAATTTAGTTGGCATGAGCAGCAAATATTGCGAGCATCGGACAACAAGCATATGTTTGAGGAGAAATTCACCGAAATTCAGGATGCGCAAGCAAAGGAGACGCTGGAAAGCGGCCAGCAAAATGGATTCCCTGGACAAGATGTACCCGGCTATGAACGCCGAAATTATATCGATTTAGTGTCGGGGCAAAGAAAGGATGCCTTATCCCTTGCTGGCAAGGATAGACACTTTTTCGAAACCAAGATTGTATACGATAACATTAAGCTCCCAATCAGAGTACCGTTAACACTCAATCCCGAAGAAGTGGGCGACGTAAGTAACACCGAGGTACAGGACTTGACATCAACTGAACCGTCCACGCAGTTCTCCCTGATCAAACTTGTGAATACATTCACATCACCAACCTCATCCGTCACATCTCATTCACCCCATCCACACCTCGATTCATACGGCCCAAATACTCCACCACTTCTTGTATTGCTGAACGCACTGCTCACTCAGAAGCGTATCATTTTCTTGGGTCACGGGCATCCTTCCGGTGAAGTAGCTAATTACGTGTTAGCAGCTTGTGCAATGGGCAGTGGAGGTGGTGCGGTCTTACGTGGGTTTACCGAGCGATCATTTCCGTACACAAGTCTTCTCAGTGTTGACGACTTGTTGAAATGGTTGGTTGTCAAATTAAGAGTTGGCGCATGTTTGTTAACGTCTGCTCTCACTTTTACAGTCCTGGATTTATCGCCGGTGTGACCAATCCAACATTTGAAGATCATCCCTCATGGTGGGATATTCTCTGCAATATCGACACTGGCAAAATCACTGTCAGCAGGGATATCACAACTCTGGCGCAAGTTGTACCTGGATCTGGTCTGTTGGCGCCTGAGCGCAACCTAGACGATCTTGCCCTTGCACGATCTGCATCCACATTGATATTGAACTCACCAGGCAGATACGACGAACGTTCATCTTCAAGGGACAACCGAGACAATTATGATCTTGAGTTTCTGAACGAGGTAGGGGAGGTGAAGCGTTCGATGACTGAGACAGCTAAATACGGTGATAGGTGATCGCGGCCATCCAATCCCATTACAGTGAAACCTCCATTCGTGGAAAATTCGAAGAATATGTCACCAAGCTTGTTGCTTTGTCGGCGGTGTATGAAGAAGAAACCTATGGAGCCACTACCATTGGTGTCACCCCAGACAACACCCCGGATCCGGAAGGACTTCTGGGAACCGGATGTGCGTTCCCCGATGAGCATACACGGCAGCGTGAGCTCCATTATTTTGCAGCCAGAATTGAAGGCTGGCGGTCAACTATATCATACAAATACTACAAGAAGGTAAGCCGGTCTGGTCATCAATGCTACCGTGCTTGTGGCTCACGATAAATTGAAGGATTTTCAAATCTTCTTGCAACAAAGGAAAAATCGACATTTCGACGTAGCGCGTCAGATAACCAGGCTACGGAGCGCAAAAGAGTTAAATGATCGTCAGGTGACAGCAATTTATCAAGCTTTCTGGACTTATATTGTGGATCCGGCACAGATCGACGAGGTATGTGCCCTTGGTATCCAAAATTCTGTGCGCTGACGTTGTTGCAGGTATTGGCCCTGTTACCGCACTATCGAGGCGGCCTTGCACCTTTCTGCTTCGGTCTATTCCACTCATCGCCGATTGTTCGACAATACACCTTGCAATTTCTCAATCGGCTGCGAAATCATCCTGTAAGTGACCAGCGCCCCTACAAACAAAAGCATGACAGTTAAACTTTTCCTTCACTTAGGCCGGTATCAGGTTTATTCATGCTCTGAACAGGTTTCAGAGACTTGCCTATGAAAGACTATACAGTGAAAGCATGGCAACCACAAGCAAGACCACTAGCGCTCAGAAAGTTTATTCAAATGAGCCCAACTTTAGTACTCTGAGGTCGAACAGCAGTGGACGATCTTCCTGAGCACCTCAAGCAAACGCAAGATACCCTGATTTTAGAACTGTACATAGTGACCTGTCGGCAGACAGCCAGGCTTGCAAACAGAATGCAAATTGCACGGTGCTAACTCCATTCACCGTGCAATGGCTCCACAGGATGTTCTTCCTTGTGCAGCTTCAGCTGCTTAAAGATTGCATCTTCCTCTCCCAACTTGGTCACATTGACCTCATCCTTTTCTTCCATATTCTCGAGAGTCTCGCCTGCTTTTCCGAGTTCTCCGACTACATCTCCTGATGCTCCAATCAATAGCATCTCACAGTAGTCGTAATCCAAAAAGTCAGGCGGATCCAGGGAAATAAAACGACGACCGCGGAACTTTTCTTGCAATTCTTGGGGAAACTCTGCCTTCTGATTCGGCGATAGACCTGCGTAGGGGGGATTGGCTGTCTCGGGATTCTTGACGCTGAGGACAAAGCTTCCCTCTTTGCCAATATTGAAGGATTCTTGGATCTCGGATGGCTCGCTTGGAATGGTCAATATGTAGGCAATGTGACTGTGATTGTGATGGTTCACGATAGCGTAGACGCCCTCACCCTGGGGGTTTGAGTCGACTGTTTTGAATCCTAGTGTCTACTTACCAGCGGTCGGGCCGCCTGATTGACTCGCGTTCCCTTTGTTTTCGTTTCGTATTTCTCCTCTTTGAGTTCATCTCGCAACTCACCAACGTCATTGGCTGCCTTTTTCTACGGGATCCGTCAATGATGACTTATGCCAATCCAATCCTACTTGATCCATACCACGAAAGCCCAATATTTGGCATGTTGCCCAATTTCGGGCAACTTCTTGCGAGTGATGATGATCAATCGGCTCTTTGATTTGCCCCCGTCTGGCTTCAATATCATGTAGAGCCGTTGCACATCGTCAGGATCTTCTGGTTTGTCCACACCAACCTGTTGGGAGGCGCCTGTCAGCGAGCGTTCATGTCACCGCAGACGCCCGATATAAAATACCTTTGGTCGATAGAAAAAGTAAATATGTCCCGTCTCGATGATGCGGTCGTCCTTCAAGCCGGAAGTCGTTTCTGAATAGGCGTTAACAGGCTGTGGCGAGTCGTCGCGAAGCCGACCTCACCTTTGGTTTCCTTAGATGTTTCTTCCTTGGCCTTGCCATTTAGCGACTCCTTTGTCTCGTCAGTGACTTGGGCCTCTTCGTTCGACGCTTGCTCATCCTTGTCCTCCACTTTTCTCGCCTTGCGGGTCTCCTCTCCTTCCTTCAAATTGCGTTTGCGAGTGGTTACCATTGTTCTGCAACAATGATGAAATTACGACTTTTATAGCGATTTCCTTGCATGGGTGAGTACTCGTACAGCACAGTCCAACAGGTTGACTCACCTATGACGTTCGACTGGCGCTAGCCGAAAACGTCATTGCCGACTTTGCGGCCGGTAAGCTACATACTCGTAAGTGTGGGGATGAGCCTAAGTGTGACACTTAGGCTATGTCAGTGGAGTCGCCGGGCTATTGGTGGGTAGTCCTTTGGACGTTCTAAAGGTATGATGAGGCTAAAGCAACGTCTCACTGGAGAATCTGACATGGTATTGCACTAGCTACGGCTGCAGACCGAGGCGTCTGAACGGCGCATATCCGTCACACGTGGTCTTGTTGACCTGCTTCATGAAGGTGGTGTGCGTAGTTCCCGATCTACGGCGTACCAGATAGAGCCTTTGGCTGACCTGAATCTTGATTTAGCTTCCCGCCTTGTTTCGCGGCGTGGGATCTCCAATTGTTGGGCTGGCCGGATTGAATGCTATTCTCTTTGCAAGCTATGGCGGGATCATGCGTTATTTCGAAGACCAGCATCGCGAGAACAATTTGACATTGGCAGCGAAGGCGCGCGATGCAGGATTACAGCATCACGAGACTCACACTCCGGCGCTGATGATGCCGGCAGAAGTACCGTTCCGAGCGACCTATGCACAGTACTACGCCGCTGGATTTGGGGCAGGATTGGCATCCTTTCTTATAACTACACCCTCGGACTTGGTCAAACTAAGAGCACAAGGATTCCATGGTCCCACGCAGGCAGGCAGGAGCCTAAAGGTCGCGAGGCATGTATTGCGCACGGAAGGGCTTCGAGGTTAGCGAATCAAGGCGGCATGATGAAACGTGATCTAACGTCTTCTCGCAGGGTTTTACCGCGGTAGCTGGGTCACTCTCTTACGAGATGCGCCAAGCTATGGTATCTACTTTATGTAAGTGACGCTCTGGCTCATCCAGGGCATGAGCTAAACCCCTCTCGTTGCCAGGGTATACGAAGCTTTCAAAGACTTTCTCAAGGCTGACGGGACCTCGTCCTATCTGATTGACTCCGCGAAATTGCTTACTGCTGGCGGAATGGCAGGAGTCATTGGCTGGGTCAGCATATATCCCTTGGGTAGGTTCCTTGCATTGTCGTTCCATGATATCTCGAAGCTCAATCACATGCAATAGATGTTATCAAGTCTCGTTTGCAGGTGCAATCAGTATCAAACAATGCGCAGCAAGAGAAACAGATGCGGCATCCTCACCTTGCCAAAGCCCCTTGCACACCTATAACACCAAAACCCATAACGAATGGTCAGGTTTACAAAGGCATCATTGACTGTGCAATCAAAAGTTATCGCCAGGAAGGTCTCCAAGTTTTTGGACGAGGACTGGGAGCAACCATCATCAGAGCGTTCCCGGTGAACGCTGTGACCTTCTTCGTGTATGAGGTCATGATGGAACTCTATAACACAATGTATCATAGCGAAAAGGTCGCCAGAGCGGACGACTATATAAAATGATAGACATGTACCTAGAACGATGTTTGCGTGTTTATTGAGGTTGGATAGGGGAATCTACCGGGCGACATGTAAACATCTAGTGCTTGGACTCCTTCTTCTCCTCGGCAACTTCGGCATTCTTGAGGAACTCTTTGATGAAGTCCTCCTCCTCGACAGATCCGGCGTTGATTGGTGGAGATGTGTTGGTGGTGGCCTTGCTGCCGCTGCCGCGAGTGGCGGCTACGCCGATAAGTCCGTACGAGGCAAGTGTAGCGAGAGTGAGCTGGAGGGGAATCATCAGAGTCAGTATAACCGTCTGGGATGCGTTTGAGCTGGGCGAAGGGTGCGATGATACGTAGACACTGAAAGGCCAACAAAACAAACGTACAGAAGTATCAAGCCGCTTCCTCGTCGCCTACCGCTGGCAAAGTGTCCTCGTCCGCCATTCCGACACAAAACTCGCCGATGACGCTCATTGACCCTCGTGGCTCACAATCAAACATATACTCACGTATTCATTGGCAACCTTCTTGCCGGCAATAACGTATGACCCATGTGCTCCAGCCATTTGATCAAACAAGGAACCTCCAGACAACTGACCTTGCTTCCAAAGACTGAATTTACCAACAACAACGATGACGTAGACTAATTTTTATGAATTAAGTGATTGGCAATCAGTCTTGTGCACCGAGCGAGGACGGCCTAGGAGATACAGGTACATCCATCTTCTCGCTACTGACATTCTCCTCCGATTTGGATACACCGAGTGAAAGCTGTTTTAGTGCCGATACGTCCTTATGCACAGGTTGCTGCGCTTTTCCAACTTGATATGGCTCCAGTCCGACGCTCGCCAACATGGCAGGGAGCGAGCCTAGTCGGGCGTAAAACATTTGCAAGCGCAGTCGCATGGATTCATTGTACAGATCGTGTATGCTTCGGTTTAGGTAGTAGCCTTGCCGAACGTTGCGGATAAAGACGTAAAATTCTGCAACCGCCACTAGTCTGTCGCGACAAAATCGGTCAATGAGAGACCAGTCATCGTAGTTGTTGACTCGAAACATGTAAGGCAGTGGATAATCTTGGCGGCCACATGCATGACATCCCTTGAAAGGACCTTGAGGAGATGAACTGAAGCGCTCCCAAAGCATGGCCTTGGATGCAGAATGCCGTAGCGGTTGATCCGGTGGCCGCGACGCGTAGTCATCCTCATGCCCTGCTGAGGACTCAATGAACATTGTGTTGAGGACAATGGCATTCGCGATCTTGCGTGCAGAGACGCGAGGATTCGGACCAAAGCGCAGACATGTATCCACATCGTCCGCGAGGCAGTTCTTCATGAATGGGATGGAGTGAATCTTGCTGAGGGGGTAACTAGCGCTCGTTTTCACAAACTCTTGGAATTCTGCAAGAGCCACTTCATCCACGGTGGTGGGTACCAGCTCTATAACTTGACTTGCTGAATTTGCAGATTCAACCTCGGGCTTATCTGTTTGATTGGATTCGTCGCGACCTGTCGACGTCTCCTTGTCTGTTCTTGGGGCGATGTGAAACAATTCGGCGAAATGCAATTGTGATCGAAACATTGGATCTTGCACATTGTAACTTGCTCGCTTCTCGTTAGCGCTTGTCGCAAGGTTTTCCGATGGAGACGCCTGCGCCGCGTCAACTTGCTCCAATTTTTCGCGCAACTCGGTCAATTGCATTTGTTCAGCGGCAAGACGCTCTTGCGTCTCCCGCAATTGGTTTTCAAGATGTCTTTGCGCGATCTCCAAAGCCCTCCTCTCGCGTTTCTCATTAGCCACCATTCCATTTGCCTCTTCGAACAATTTCCGGCTCAAATCCTCGAGCTCACTTTCTACCATGTCTTTGGAGTGCTGTATTTCCGCCACTCTCTCTATTTCGTCCACGTATTTCTCGTTGAGGATCTTTATGTCTTTTTGAAGAGATGTGAATTCGATGTGTCTGGTATCCAATTTGGCTTGCAGATCGGTGATGTTACCGCGCAATGTTTCGATATCGAGTGCCTGTAGATGCACCTTTCGAACTTCTTCCCTCAGCTTCTGTTGTAACTCTTCCATATCTTGAATGTCTCGCTTACGTTCCTTCAACAAGGCTTCGAAAGCTGGTATTTTGCGACCACATTGAGCACAATGTGATAGATCATCCGCGTCCAGAACGCCATAGCATACACAATCCGTCTTCTCCTCTTCTGTGGCAGCCGTTCCTTCTTCATGTCCCTCGTTCGTTTCCAGGGTTGACGGTGAGTCGACAAAATATTGCAAAGGCGACGGGGAGGCCGGAGATATCGGTGGTGAACCTGCGCCTGGCGAAGCTGGTAAAGGGATATTACGTGCAAAGAGATCCGTGTTCTTCTCTAGAAACTGTTGTGACCGTTCTTGCTGTATTTTCCGGGCATATGAACTTCCAGGAGGTGGGGATGGCGGGTCTTTGACGGAGTCCATGACAGCTTGCAATCGTGAGTAAAGTGACTGAATATCCTTCGCAGTGACATCTCTAGGGCTCGAAGGAGCACTATTCGATGTATTATGACCTCCTTTCAGCGAATCTTGCGCGAAAGGAGGACTAGCAGACGATGTCATGGCGTCGAACGTCAAAACTGAGAGAATGTTCCTCAAGGTTATGCAAATGCCCTAACCCAAAATTGCCCCGCGTTCCATCATTGCTTGAAGCTGGAGTACCGACGTGACTTGGAGGAGGCATGTCGGCTTCACAGCGCTATCGTCTCTGCTAGGCAACGTTTACATCCAGGACATATCGGATTACTAGCAAGGAATGACTTTGGACATCCATGCAGGGTGATAGGGGCTCAAGCTTCGGGTCCTAAGCGTTTGCCGGATAAGGAGGCTCACTGGCAAGTGGAGGATCTTGAAGGTGAAGTGGGGCGGCGAGTGATTGCGCGTCGACATTTGCAAGCTAGAGAGACAACTCTTTGCGAGGCGCCCTGGGTTATCGCACCAGCGCTCCATACCGCGGATCGAATATGCCATTATTGTTTCACGCCGGTAACCTCGGGACAACGCATATATTGTGACCTTTGTCGGACGCTCTATTGCTCAGCAACATGCAGGATGAAAGATCGATCGGAGCAACATATTTCCTGGTGCGGTATGATGGACATGGTGAAGAGTGTCCGCGAAGACGGTTGGTTATGCACTTTGACCCTCTTACAAATATTACAACAAGATCACGACATCGCTCCTCAAGACGACACTATTATCCCTGAACTCTGCTATAACCTTTTCGCACATTCCAGCCGTATTACTCAGCAAATGGACATCATTGCTCGCTTGATCGCATTGACCTTTCAATTTCCGATTTCTCTCACCACGCAATTGCGCATTATATTATCTCAAATCCATCTGAATTCGTTTGCCATACGACTCGAAGACTTGTCCTGTACAGTGACCTCTGAGGATCTGTCTGAAGAAACAGAAAGCCCTATGGGCACAGCCATCTATTTGCGAGGTTCACTGCACAATCATTCTTGTCGCCCTACTGCCTTGCAACGCTTTGTGCGAAAAAAGAATTCGAGACCACTGCTAAACATATTGGTAACTGAGCCAGTTCAACCCAAAGAGGAGATCACCATCTCCTATGGGCCTTTAGAGGCAAGAGATTCATACTCCGATCGGCGCCTATGGCTAAAGCAACGGTATGGGTTCGATTGTCGCTGTGAGGCATGTATGGAAGGGTGAGTCCGTTACAGATGGTTCTTGCCCCCCCCCCAAGGTTAAAATTTATACTTTAGGCCGAGGGCAGAGCCATTGCATTTACGCTCTTTCAAATGCACCGCCGCAGAAGGAATCTGCGCTTCGGGGGAACCGGCGATCATTGCATCTTACGAGAAATCCTGCTCCGTCTGTGGGCAAGCCGTCAATATGGAATGGCGACAAGCTTCTCTGGCCTTTCTCAAATCTCGCAAGCAAGATTTGAGATCCAGCTTATCCGCTCAAATGAATGGCCTTGTTCTGCTGTCAAGAAGCCACCACGCAAAGGCCATCGAAATTGGCGACATATGTGATGACATTGCGCGCATATTGGTAGAGCAAGGTATGTGGAAATATCTTACCCTTTATTGCCGTTGGTCTAATCGACTTCCCTTGGTTTAGGTAAAGCGAGGGAAGCTGTGCCTTATTTGGAGAGATCGATCGCTGCGATTGTGTATCGCTACGGCGCTTACAGCGGTGAGGCGCGTCGAGAGCAAGCAAAGCTGCAACAGGTCATGACGATTCTCGGAACGTAATCGTCAATTAGATGCTATCGTCAGGACTTCCTCATCGCATTGCAAACCACGCATTCATTGCGATGTGTGGATGAATCCAATTTTAGGAGTCATCCTTACAGCACAATCACGTGGCGGAGGATGCCTCCGGCTGCCTGTCCATTGCAGTGATAAGCTAACAAGGGGCCACGATATTCCCATATAATGGATATAATCTACATTGAACGGCGCCGTAGCTCGAATTGAGTCCGGTACTCTTGCCTTATCTCCCTTAGCGGCGAAAGGACCGGTCCATCAGCGTTTGTCCGCCGTCATCCTTCGTTCAGCCGCAATCCTGTGAGCATAGCCGCCTATGTTGCATTACGAGAGGTTCAATCCGTTTTGCAAGATGTTTGGTATCCTATGCTTTGTTCAAGCCAGCGTAGGCTAAGATCTCGCCTTGATTGGTTATCATCAGCATCGTACTGTGCCACATTAGCTGAACATCCACGACAGGCGAGGGTGTGAAAACTGTTTGTTCTATCTTTGGTGAAAATGTACGTTCTTGAGTGATGCTTTCGTTGTCTGCAGTCGTGTGAACGGATGGACATCAAAGCCCAGTATGGCATAACTCTTACCTTCCATTTCTTGGCTCATGAGCCAGTGAACAGGCTCACGCACGTTGACGAGAAAGACTGTAGATGAGGGATGTTGATGTGACATTCTCCATAGTGCTATTGAGATCGCTTTGTCGTCTTTGTCAACGCTTTGCTTAAAATCTGTAGAAGCGGAAAACGTGATCAAGTCATCGTCATCGATTTCTCGGATTCGATGATTTTCGAGACTGAATAGCCTTGAAAGATCCAGGATGGCACACTTTTTGTTCGGCAGGAGATTATGATCTTGCTCGTAGGCGTTGATCGATCTTGGATACAATAATCTCAGAGTGCGATCGTGGATCACCCCAAGTATGTAAGGCTTCACGTAGCTTGCGGTGACTGAAAATTCAAATTGAGCACATCGTAATGTCCCTAATGGGAGGGTGCAGGGAAGCTAACCTTTTAGACTCGAGAGAGTCTGAGTTGGTACCCTGTACGACATCCATAACCGCAAGCAATCTCCAGAACACCAAGTGCCTATTTCTGATATGGATTTACTGGTTTGTGGTTTGCTTTGGGAGGACTGGAAATATGGTGGTGACGTCGCGCCATTGACCGAAGTCAAAATGCCCTTGTCGCGAAAACAGGTACAGATTTTGGCCGAAGCAAGGTGAAAAAGTCGAGCGCTCAAAATGCGAAGAGGTGCCTCGCTCGATGTCGATGCCTGCTGCAGTAGGAGGGAAATATATGTCCTCGATACGTGCGTTGATAGTAGCTGCGCCTCGTCAGGAACGATGATGCTGTGATGCCATTCAAAATGCAGACTGCTATCCCAATGCTTTATCAAATAAGTGTTAGTGGCTAGCGATCAAATAAAGTGCCGCATTCGACACTCACAGATTTGACCGTCCATATCATGAGTGTCCCATCGTCAAGCCCCATAGCTACATGTTTGTAATTTCCCCAAACGGTACGCACATTGGCTCTCACTGAGGCCGTCAATCGATGCCTGGAGTTACTGCGATAGCCCGTGACACCAATCTCGTCTCCAACTTGCAAGAAAATAGGAAGTTGACGGGCGCTGCTAGAGCCTAGAGTGCTTTCAGTTGATTGATTCAGCCCATAAGCCTTGACATCAAACGAAGGGTTTTTCGTATGGCTCTGTCGGTAGTAAAAGCAGACCACAACTCTCTGCAGCTCGGGAGTCTCATCTGGTCTCAAAAGGATGACTTCGTCGGGCTGATCCTCCACTCGAAGCTTGGTGTTCGTCTAAACAGAACTTAAGAGTCAGGGCTACTGCGAGGATGGACCAAAGATACTTTACAGTAATGTTCTCAATCACCGCATTCCCATTTCCAAAGACTACACCCACAGTAGTATCATCGGTAGGCGTTAAAAGACGTGCATGTTCTCCGTCGAAGCGATGAAAAGCTGCAAACATGAGCCAAGAACATCTCACTTAGCGCGCACAAAGTTGTCCAAATACGGAAATGAAGAGCAAGTGCAGCGACAACGCTTTTGCTAGCACTTTACATGCATATACTCGGCCAGATCTCTCGGTCTGGCTGAACATATTCATTCGTCAACCTGACTCCAGCAAACGTTGTGTCAGGAGGTGGAGAGAAGAAGAAGAGTCTGCAATCGATATGGTCTACGTCAAACAGCTCTGGTGAGCCAAAACGATCGGCTTCTGACGAGAACATTGTAAGGAAAGGCTTCACCGGGCCTGACTTGTCTCGGGAAAGCATTTCGTCAGCTCCAGCATCGTCTTTAGATCTACGCGAACTCACTATTGACTACGACAGCGATTCAGACGTCATTGTACTTGGTAGCCGCCCCGATAACGAGAAGCAGTCTTTGAAGTCGAATGTAGAGGAAGGCAAGCAAAAGCCTCCTACTTTACTCGGCAGAGATCCTACGACTGATCCCGTCATCGACGTCAACATGGCAACGCAGGTTAGTGATATTGGGTGTGCAGTATGGTCACTATGTTACTTAAATCCGAATGTAGCTTCGACCTTTTCTCCCCCCTCGCTTCAAGCAAGCTTCAAAATGGAAGCTATTGTACAGTCTAGATCAGCATGGCATTAGCCTGACCACATTATATCATAAAGCCAAAGTAAAAGGGCCTCAGATTCTGGCCATCAAGGATGACAACGATGATGTAAGCTGACAGTGGCTATTGTTGCGCAGTGTCTCTTAACCTTGGATGTGTAGGTATTTGGGGCATTTTTGAACGAATCTTTGCGACCCTCGCCAACATACTACGGCACAGGCGAATCGTAAGTTAGATCGCAAACATCCCTGAGGAAGCTAAATCTATCTACTAGGTTTTTGTGGAAAGTTATCGGCTCCAACGAGAATTCTAGAGTCAAAATATACCCATGGACAGGAAGGAACGAATACATGATCTTGTGTGATCCAGGGTTCATCGGCGTGGGTGGTGGGTAGGTAGCACAAGTGCCTCCTGTTACGCGGAAATCCTCAATAATGGCCCTTAGGGATGGCAAGTTTGGTTTATGGCTGCATGCCAACCTTGAGACCGGCCACAGCGAGTCATGCCAAACCTTCAACAACGAGTTATTGAGTAGACAACCAGACTTCACCTGTGTCGAATTGGAAGTATGGGCATTTGAGATCTGAACACGAAAAAACGTTTGCTTGTTTCACCAATCAAATTGATTCATAAATTGAAAGCACATGCCCCGTTGACTGTTCTTGGTTTTCCACTTTTCCTTTTGACAGACGAAACACAAAGGGAGAGCTCAATTCGATCGCATACAACAGCCAAGAGTAAACATTTTCTTACTCTACCGAACTTTAAACATCACCTAAGCCCTTGGACTCATAAGTAAGTTGCTTTATTCGGGCCCATTAGACTATTTGCTCATTGCATAATGGCGATGTTAGGGGGTCTACACTTCGACGAAAAACTGGCACAAAAGCTGATCATCCGACTTTTTTCATCAAACTCCATCTTCTCTAAAGCCACCAAGGCCAAGAGTATCACCAATAGTAGTAGTAGTAGTAGTAGTAGTAGTAGTAGTCGCAGTAGTAGTTCTTCCTTGTTCGACGAGGACCACCGTCAAGCTTGACTGGTGAGCGACAGTTCGCTGCCCCTTTCCTTCATGGAAGTTCAGTGGACGCCCGATGCCGCTTCCATACCCATGCACGAGTTTCGATCTCCATCCTCCGACGAAGATGAGGACATATGCGGTGACAATTACTTCTCCGTCAGGGTCAAAGCTCGGAACAAACAGTTCTCTAATGCCGTGGGTATTATGAAAAGTAAGTTAGAGAAATGATTGCTTTTTATCATGCTTATTTTCTGCGCAGAGGATCGCAAGCCGTGGGATAACAGCAAAAGCACAATGGATCAGTTAGACGATGTGGTGGCGACGTTGTTCGCGGGCACGCCTAACGCTTCCAAAGTTGGCGAAATAACCTCTACCTTGCTGATAATGAAGAGAACCGCCAGTAAGACAAAATACGTGCAAGCCCAATGGCAAGCGTTTCCATTTGGTGATACTTTCTTCGTGATGATGCCCGACAGGGCAATCGAAACGTGGAAAGAAGGCGAGTTTCAGTTAAGGTAAGGCCACGATGATATATACTACTTACACAACGCACTCATTGTCCATTCCAGCATTACTCGCCTTTTGGACTTGGTGGAAGAGAAAACGCAATGCTCAAAATTAGTCATTGCAACCGATCGCCTTCGCGAATACGCTGGTATGTCTTTACTGCGGTATAACTTTGTCTGTACCTCTTCTCATAGCTTCGCTATAGGCTCTTTGATCCATGGCTTATTGTACCTCGGCTTTGAACCTGTTGCTCCTGCCATCTATCAACAGAATCCTCGCTACTTTCTCATGGGCTATCAGATTTGATTGCAGTCTATGATGAAAAATATGTCTTTGTGTTATATATGAACATCGTTGCAGAGTGCATGTCTATTGATACATATTGGAAAATGCCAGATTCGTTTCAAAATCCTAGGGAAAGCATGAGCGTGGACACTTCCAACGACGACGGCAACATACCGTATTTGGCCCTCGATTGCCGTTTATTCACACGATCAGCAGCAAAGGTCTCTTCAAGCGCCTCTTTACGCATTTGAGCGTCCTGAAGAAGAGATTGTAGACTGTGTTTCTTTCGTGAATTAAATTGTGGAGCGGGCATCTGTGTAAGCATCATTGAATCAGCTAAGAACATTGCACAAAGATGCAAGCACGCCTTACCGCTGGCGTCCAGGTGTCGATTCCCGCCGGTCGTAATGATCTGTCCATGATAAAATCCTTTTGATTCACATCCACAATGTTCACATCAGGCGGGCCGTCTCTCTTCCGCTTAGTACCACCCAGGGCTTGGAGCTAGCACCATGTCAGCATGAATAGCCACAAAGAGGCAAGACTTACAGCTTCATAATCGACACCAGTCTGCCCGCTGACGTGTGGTTGTTCGTACCCTTCCTGTGATGGATCGTAATACATTGCTTGATGATAATAGCCATTGGGATTGTAAGCATAAGCATCGGCGGCCGTATACACGGTTTCCGGAGCCGATTTGACCTTGGTTCTTTGATACAGTGGTGCTGGCGTGTCTTCGGGCGCGGATTCAGCGGGTTTGAGGACATCTGGGCCTAAGCGACAATGAGTGAAATGTAATTTTCTTGGCTCGGACACTTACCAAGAGGGAAATAGTTGGTGGGTGCAGTGGACGCATCTTCCTCCGTGTCGGTCGGCTTGACTTCTTCCTCTTCGGTGTCCGATGTAACGGTGGTGGCTGTAGCTCGGGGAATCGGCGCGTCCAAGGCCTTTTCATCCTTTGGTGATGGTTGAGCTGCAGGCTTTTCTCGCTTGGCGAGGCTATAGGGCTTAAAGATGGTCGACTTTTGTGTGGATAACTCGGTTGGCGGCTGTTTGGTAGCACCACTGTTCTTTGGCTTTGGAAGCATCGCAAACAGTCCACCCGACTTTAGCGGAGCGCTTGGAGCTTCTTTTGGTTTTTCTTCCACATCCTCGTTACTGAAGGCAGTAGCATTCCGCACGCTAATGCGCACTTTCCCGGGCTTGGACAAGTTTTGCTTGTTTGCGTCTAGTGTGTCTACAAAATCCTAAGCAATCATCTAAAGCTGCTGCAACAACCTGTCCATACCTTTTGTCTGTATTTTTACATCATTCACCTTTGTCCTTGTGGGCAATTCACCCTCTGATGTGTCAGAATCTGACCCATAATCAACCAAAGACATGAGAAGTTGCTAGAAGTTAAATTGGTCATTTCCGCCTTCACCTATTCGTTGCCTCTTCTCTTTCTCTCCTTTCAGCTTAAGCCTTACAACTCTCTCTTTATTCTCTTCTCTCTCTTGTCTCTCCTTAACTCGTTGTAGTCCTACAACTTACAGTAGAGTTTGTTAGTCGCTCGCTCTTTTGATTATGACCCGTTATCAGCAGGTAAGTAGGCTGACGTGGCCACAAGGGGATGGGGTTCCATGCGAAGAGATCGTGGGGGTGCGAATCGCCTTGTCTATCCGTCGTCATTGGCACGTAAAGCAACGTTTAATGACAATTGTTGTGCGTTTTCAGATACCCAGCCAAGACGAGGCTGATATTCACAGCGTTCCAAGTAATCTCCGGCGGCAGGCATCCGCTTCGGCGGCTTTCCACTACCCGCCCGCTCCTGAGCGGCAAACGGAATTGAACGATGCTTTTGAGGAGATTTCGGAACAGGAAATGCAATCTCACGAATCCCAACTCTTGTCGACGACCTCTCTTAGCTCGGCAGAAGATCCCTTGCAATCCGATCGAGAGCCTCTGCATCATGCCATCGATGTACCATTTATACCTGTCATTAACCGCCAAACAAATCGACCTGCCACGCTACCAGTCACCAATGATGGTGTTTTTGCCAATATGAGCGCAAAACCGGAGCGTGAGGGCGACAAGGATGATGATGTGCCACCTGTAAGTTTGAGAGGAGGAATGTAGGGTCAACATGCTAAACAAATCATTGCGTAGGCCTACGAATCTGCAGTTCAGGACGCTACACCTCCATACTGGCAAACCACAGTGATTGCACCACCCGGTCTCGGCGATATAATACTGGTTGAGGGTATGCCTGTGGGTAACATTATGGGCTTTCTCTGGACAATGATTGGTAAGTGGTGGGGAGTTTACGGTCTGCACCAAGACTCATGCGGACGATCTTTTAGTGTCCATGAGCTTTCAATTTGTGGGCTTCCTTCTGACCTATCTTCTACATTCCACACATGCCGGAAAGGTAAGCAGAGCTTGATTTAGCATCATGTGCCTCGGTTGCTCATTGCTCTGTACCAGAACGGCTCCAAGGCTGGGCTTGGCATTTCCCTTGTCCAATACGGCTTCTATATTCGCTCTCATGCTCCATCGCTAAGCGAAGATTATAGCGACGATGGCAGCGATTCTTCCAACTCTTCCGATGACAAAAATACAATCAACGCCAACAACGATTACATCGCTTACTTTCTCATGATTATCGGCTGGTTCATCGTCATCAAATCCGTCGTTGACTATATGAAAGCCAAAAGGATGGAGAGGATCATTTCCAGCCAAAGTGAAGAGACCATACCGGTATAGCGTTCGAGCACGCCACATTTCTCGCTTGCATGTACTCTATGGACCATACACCTTTCTCTGTTTTGTAAATTTTTGTAGTACCCTGCTGGATAAAATGCCCGTATGATCGTGTATGAAAGGGATTGACTGCCAATCGTCGCCTCATTCCTCCAGTGGCAGACAGTTTATTCGCGTTACAAATACACACAACGAGACTCATTTATCGCCACCACGGAACGCAACAAGCTTGTACAACTACTTGGCAACCCCCCATCGTCTGCACGAGCGCCATGCTTACCCAGAATAGTATTCCAAACATAGCAACATGGCGTTCGTTAAATTCATCCTGTTTGGAAAAGAGGTCATTATTTCCGTCGACACCTGTGGGCGCAGGTCCAACGCAGCCTGGAGGGAGCTTGCACCTAAATTCTCTAGATACTCCAAATCGCTTAAAGCACGCAAAGTACTCAAAGGCCAAGGGGAGTTGCCTGAATTAAGTTGCGAGGCGTACGTGCTGCCGCCCACGTTGAGAATTTCGTACGACGTCAATGTTACACGCCTTCCATGGGCGCAAAGAACCTTGACTAGAATCCCAGTGCTACATGATAAAATGAACTACCGTGTGAATACTGACAGCCGATTGCCCCTTTACCTTCCTTCATGGCGAAGGCTTTAAGCCTAGTCCTAGTCCTGACCTGTCTCGTTATATGGAGTAGCCTGATAGCTCGATGTTGTGCACAGACCAACTCTACCGCGACATTTAATGTCGGTTTACTCCTCCCAGACGAGAATAGCACGACGATAGATGCAACCGATCGATACGTGCTAACGGGAGCTCTTGCCGCTATTCAACTTGCTGTGGATGAAGTGAACAATAATAATGAGGTTCCAGGTAAGAGAGTGCGGGGTCTGCCAATCGTCCTTGATTGCTTATCCCGATGGCATCCAGGTGTCAGGCTCAATACCTCGCGCTATGTTACGAACACGTTGAGCACTGCGACTGAGATATTCGTCACCGAGGATATTATCCAGAACCCCCACATTAAGTAAGTGGGATCTTCACTTTCGGTCGTATCAGATATCAACCTGTTATCATGAATAAACAGCGCAGTCATTGGAGACATGTATTCCAACATGACATTGACGTCCGCCTTGATGACGAGTGCTCGCCAAATCCCTCAATGTTCCTTTATTTCGTGTAAGTCATCTACCATGCGTTTCCTTCTCTCTCCGATGTTGATGATTCTCCCCTCCCATTTTGCTACTAGCCGCCAGTGCTCTGAGTGACAAGTCATTATACCCGTACCTCTTCCGTACACTTCCGACTTCCTCAGCATTCGGCGCCAGCCTTGTCAACTTTATGCATCATATGAATTGGACACGGTACGCCTTGTTGTATTCTGAAGACGACGTCGGCATAGCACGTAAGTGCTCCAAGCAGTAATTCTCCTGAATCCTGACATGGTATGCAGTACAGCAATCAACAAGTAATCAAGCTGCTTTCTACAACATGACGGTTTATGAGGCTCTCGTGTACAACATGACGGACAATAGCCAAATCATGAGTGCGTTGAAAGCCATAGGCACTTGGCAACGTGTTGATCGTAACTTACAGGTGCATTGGGCAACATACAAAACTCCACCATGCGAGTCATTGTGCTTGCTGAAGTCGATGCGGCCGGTCAAGTAGCCGCTCTTAGCGCAGCACAGTAAGTGGATGGACCGATCGTGCCCGATTCGGTGCTTTAACCACTCGCTAGTTCCATGGGCATGATGTCCCAGAATTATGTCTGGTTGACCATCAATCCGGTCTGGCAACAGCTTGCGGATTCTGTTGGTCCATTTATTAACGACTACAACGGCCTGCTGATGATTCAGAACACACCCACCGGTGAGTGTTGGTCAACCCATTGACTCGGACTTGAATGCTGACGTCCGCAGCTCCAAATTCGTCGGCGTCAGCTGCGTTCAATAATGCGTACATGCAATTAGCGGATCAAAAGTGGGTTCACATTCAGTTGCCTTGAATAACCTTCTTAACTTCAGCTTCTCTGCAATTAGCCCGAGGTTGATCAAAGATACGAGTTATAATCAGCCAAACGCATACTCGTGCCTCAAACTTCTCGCACAGGGAATGAACAATGTAAGTGCGCTGCGCATTCACTTCAAGTAGTCATACATGGGGCTAATGAGGGATGCTAGACGCTTCAAAACTATCCGGGCGGACGACAAGCAGGCATCGCTGCTCTTGCATCTGGCACCTTCAACAAGTCTATGCTCACCCCGTCAGCCTTCAACACCGGATGGTACGGGCCGGCTGGCAACATGACGCTTGATTCCAATGGTATGTATTCAGCGAGGCACATTTAAGATGGTATGGTTCTTACATGATTTTCTTAGGTGATGTTGTTGTAGGGTAAAGTGCTCATCCTTTGCCCACGTCTCAACGTGCTTACGCGCTTTCCATAGGTACTATCAAATCCTTCAACTAGTCAACAACAACAGTATCATCATCGCTAATTTGGTTGACTCTTCCATCATCATGAATGCAACGCCTGTGTGGCACGATGGAACACATAAGGTAAAGAGCCATATCTCAAATGGCTGCCGGTCGCTAACCTTCAATTTTAGACGCCCAGTGATTCACCAATGTATGACTGTAAGTAAAATTTCTCCTTTCCCGAGTACAACAACTCACGAACTTTCATAGTCCGCAACATTGAGGCTTTGAGTCCAGAGGGACTGGTCATCATCATTTTGTCCGGCATTTGCATGACCCTCTCCTTGGCTGCTATGATTGTCGTGATTTGGTATCGCAAAGTTAAAGTCATTCGGGCATCCAGGTGAGTAAAATCTTCAATTGCCCAGTCAGCAAAGTCACTGATATCCGCAGTCCGTTGTTTCTTTGTCTCGAGCTGTTGGGCCTTACGATAGCTTTCTCCATTCCCCTGTTTTCCTTGAACTTTCCATCCACGGCGATTTGCATTGTGCGCGAGTTTCTCTTCCCGATAGCTTTCATTTTGGTCATTGGTAACATTGTGGCCAAGAACTTTAGGTACGTTGTTAACTTTTTCACTCATGCGCTGAAGTTTCTTTTCAAGGATCTACCGTATCTTCAACAATGTTTTCGCCACGAAGCGGGCCTACCTTTCAGACGCATACTTGCTCAAAATGCTGGCTGTGCTTCTGATTATTAGCCTCGTGCCTATCACTGTTTTCATGGTTGTATGGCCTCACAATCCAACCGTTATTGCTCTTTCCCCAACATCCTATTGTTATGTGTGCTGGACATCTCGAGACCTTTCGCCTTCTGGAATTGGTTTGGCCTATAGTGATTTATGGACTATTATCGTGGACGGAGTCCTCTTGTTGATGGCTGTGGTGTTGGGCTTCAAAGTAAGTAGCCTTGGGTATGATAATGAGAGCTGATGTTGTATTAGACGAAAAATGTTGGTGCCAAATGGTCGGAGGCAAAAGAGATTGCATTCATCACATAGTAAGTGTTGCCAAACCTAGCCTGTGTCGACTCATAACTGATTAAACCTCTTTAGCATCATCCTCATCGCCAGCCTTATCTCTCTGCCAACATTTTTCCTCAATATAAACACATATATCGTCACCTTCTATATCCGTTTCATCTGCCTGTACATCACTGGCCTGGTTGTTCTCGGAGCTCTTTTAATACCCAAGATTGCACAATTGTTACAGCACAAATGCTCCTTGAAGCACCAAGCACCGCCAACTATATCTTACCGAGACACTGGAAGTCAATCTTTCTCCAACCTGCTCTCCGATGATGGAGTTGGATTCACATCGACGTTGGGATGCCATGAAGGTCTTCTTCCGTGCAAAAAGGAACGTCACTACAGCTTTTTATCGGTGTGGGAGCTCAAACGCGTTGTGGTTGTCCCAAGCAAGCGTTTTTTTATCCTTTTGAACGTAGGTAACGCGCTACCACGACCAGTGCTCACACTTGTTTTGTTCTTAGCCAAAAAGCTTTGATGCCACGAGCTATTACTATACCGAATGCCGGCCCATACGAGGAGAAGGCGAGCAATACATGTTCAAAGTCTATTGTACCGGCACCGCAGACGTGCTCTTTCAAGTACGTGACGCCTTGGCCTTGGAACGGTGGATTGACTGGTTCAATTCCACCGGGTACCGAGGCAAGAGTTCCACATCCCACATGTCCCCCACTCATCCACTTCAATTGCTTTCATCGCGTGATGGTGAAGACGAGGATGTTGATCGGCAGCATTACGCGTTACGCAATGTAGAGAAAGCGCATCATCAATTTAGTCCTACACGTTCAGATTCGAGTAACTATTGGGGCATGCCTTTCTAGAGAATGTACAGGGAAATGTTTGTAACATACGCGTATGACTATATAATAGTAGTAAACTGGCGCAAATTAGCCCCAAACAATCTAATCGAGCTATCATGACATTTGAGTATGGTCGGAAGCTTCATGGATGGACGATGGAAACTCACCTTGATCGCAGCATAAATTCGCCGTAAAAAGTAAAATGTTGCGGCAAAGCCTACACTGCCGATCAACGCACCACCGACGATAACAACTGTCAACGTCCGAACAATGTACACAAAGTTTGGAAGAAACCCAATGAGCTGGAGCTTGTTCAGATAAAGCAAGGCGTATATTAAAACGTAGACTAAAAAGCACGAAGTCAATGACAAGCTGACGGGCAATGCACGAAACTTACTGCAAGAGGAAACAGGGATCCAAAAAGATTTCCACCACCATTTGTAGTCCTGAAAAAGATTAGAAATAACGTAACCATGGCTGCATACCGTACCTCGCTGCATAAGGAGAAGTAAATGATGACGATGGTGATCTCAATGCAAGTGATAATGTAAATGAGCCCGACCAACGTCAGAAAGCCATAAAAGTAATAGTATTGATCTTGCCATATGGACTTGAAAATAAAGAAGAGTTCAATGAAAACTACCCCAAAAGGCAAGAGCCCACCAGCCAGCAAACTGTGGAAAAGATCAGTATACGAATTCGAATACGCCTGACATGGTACCCACCAAACACCCAGATTGAGATACCACGGTTGCTCCGGTATCTGTCGAGGTATCTGGTTTGTTCGGGTGCGATACTCTATCCGAGGTTGACGATGTCCAAAATATGCGCCTATCAGCGTCAACGGAAGACTAATGCCAAACCATAACATCCCCAACGCCAAAAATGTCCCAAAGGGCAAGGCACTTGTGGAGCCATCATACCACAAAAAGAGATTGAGAATGAACACAAGAGTATAGACAATACCAGGGACTATGGTTGCAGACTACATAGGCTTGAGTCATATAGCACTGATTACTATCGCAGACTTACCAGACAGGCATTTCTCACCCACGAGCCTTCCTGGAATACCTTCGATAAACGAGCATTGCAGTAGCCTCCAAACACGCTGCGCAAAATCAGCATCTCATCTAGGAAAGACACAGAAATGACATACCCTGCGAAGGCAAACGTGAACACGGAAAGCGAGAGGAAGCCGCCCTTGTAGGAAGGGCTCAACAGCCCAATCAAAGATAACCCTAGATAAAAGGACATTCAATAAACGAGCAGCTGGGACTCCTTCTGCACGAACCTAAGGTCACCCCAGCCATGGCAAGGATTTGCATTCCACTACCAACAAAGGATGCCAAGAGCCAGCTCATTTTGGGCGTGCGAAACACGTCTCCTGAAATAAGCTTCCATCCTGTGGACTCGCCTTGCTCGTCCTTGTAAACGGTCAATGCCCGCCAGAAAATAAAGCACGACCCCTTACCTTGGCCTCTTCTTCGTTGTAGGTGTTAATGTCGCGTCGCAGGGTACGCAACATGATGAAGGCCACCATAGCGCTCAATAGCATCATCACAATAATCGAATTGAGGATTGAAAACCAATGAATTTGTGCGTCAGACTTCATAAAGTACAATGCCCACCGATCGGACCAGCTGACACCCGCGACCTACACACGTGAGTACTAAGGCAATTGTAAAACAACAAACATACTTCTTTCCAACGGACTGAATATGTATAAGTGATATCGATAGATTGAGCCCCTATCTCTTGTTTTCCGGGATCAAGCGAGTGATCATTGATGAGGCAATCGCCCCGATAAGATTTGGGATAGACTTCAAAGGAGTAAATCAAGATTGACTCGTTTTCATCTTCTGGACCATTGGACTGTACCGGAGCCTTGATGTAGGAGATTTGCAGAACAAAGTGGGTGTTGAGGTATGCTTTGCCGGTCTAATGCAGTCAGATAGCAAGTCCAGGCTTCCGAGGTGAGCGTCTTACCTGGTCATCGTATTGTCCGAGTCGAAATCCGGCACTGAGGGTTTTACGCTTATCGTCCGCTGCCACAACAGGTGTAGCTCCCGGAAGATCATCCAGTAACCTAAATTCTGGATTAGACTCGCCATTGACCCTGGATCGTGCTCACCATTCTATCTGATATTGTTGCTTGATCAGCAAGGCGGCTTTTGCGGCAACCTCAGGGGGTACAGTCACTTGACAAAGCACTTTACATGTCGGCTCAGCGTTCACTTCCACCTGCGATACATAAGTACTACGCTAGAGGCCTGCACTCTATCTGCTTTCACTTACGGCGATGGTGGACTCGGCAATGCGATCTCCACTGAGGGCCTCACCCAAGTTAAGAGCGAAATCTCGAGGACTGACAGGACAAGTGAACTTTAGGTCCTTGTACGCGTAGGGTAACAGTGTTCGTTCTGAAAAGACTTTGTCCACGTAGAGGGGTACTTGCTCCCCTCTACGGTATGATTTGACGGTGGAGGAGATGTAGAAGCCAAAGGTTGTTTGAATGAGGACTAAGAGGGCAGCATAGAGCAAAGCCCTCATCTTGTAGGTGAAAACCGCCAAAAGCGACAATGGAGTCCAATTTTGGGCAGCCCAAAGAATGAAGAAGAGTTATGTGTGTTATAGATATACATTACTTGTTGTCTGATAGGGGCTCTATACCGGAGCTTTCGAGCGAGAGCTTCTTTGCATACCCTAGAATGATATTTAGACCCAATAACAGTATCGAGAGACCACTTACGCAAACCACAAGCGTTACAGAGTTCCTTGGGACCATTTGGTCCCTTTCTCCATTCTGGTGAATCTCTTCGTTGACAAAAGCCACATATACGGCCTTCGTTCGCACTTGATTGTGCCTTCTTCTTCTTCCGTTTAGGTGCTGAAAGTGCTTCGAGCTCCTCCTTCAACTTCTTGTTGGTCAGACGAAGCTGATGCAACTCAAATTGCCAAGAGGTACTTCGGACGGGCTCAAGCTCTTCAAAGACGTTATCTTCGCCATTAGGAAGAGTGATTTCTGTAGATCCGGGCGGTGGCGAACTGGATGTGGAGGATCCAGATGAGGTGGTTTCACTTTCGGAGGTGGATGACGAGCTGGGTATGAGTGAGGATGTCGATGATGTGGATGTGCTGCGTTGGTTGCTAATAGGAGCAGTGATTTCGCGTATTTGGACCAGCATGAACGATGGCTTGCCGACTCCATAACTGATATCACCAGGGAAGAAGGTGGAATTGACTTGAATGTATTGTCCCTTGCGATTCTGTAGCAAGTGGCGCAAGTTCACCGTTTTACCTTCCTTAACCTGACTGAGTACGCTCGTCATGTCTGTCGTGCGATCGCTGCGTACAAGTTGATAAATGGAAATGCCAACCATCTCTTCGTGTGGGATGCCCAAAACGCTTAATGAGCTGTTTGTGGCATGAAGGAAGAGTCCATCAAGCGTACATTTGGCCCAAAACTCGGAATCCACAAAAAGTCGCTTGTAGGTGTCTTCCAGGGACAACATGCCTTCCTTCATAATCACCGAATTGATGATATCATCCCAAATAAGTCGGTACACCGATCGTTCCTTGCCGGAGAGGATGACGCACTTTCGCCCTTTGCCTTGCTCCATGTACATGCGGCCTTGGCACTCAAACCACATGTAACCGGCGTCTTTTCGGCGGATACGGTAGACAATGCTGAAGTTCTCGGAGGCAGCTGACGCTTCCTTCAATTCGCGCATCACCGGCACAATGTCTGAAGGATGGCAGATGGCGCTCAAGGATTTGCCAACAATCTCATCCGGCTCATAGCCAAGCAAGGCACGGCAAGACGGTGAGCAATACAAAAAGTGGTCCTTGAGAGAGATGACATGAACAAAGTTATCAGCATGCTCAAGTAGCATCTTGTTCCATTCCATCTTGACGTTGTCAGGGTCAGCGTTGCCGAGCAATTGAAACACTTCTGGCGCTGCTGGGAAGGGAGCTGCTGTCGGAATGTCGCGGAAATAGTCATCGACAGGCTCTTTGGCGAACACAGGCGGAATAAAAGGCGGAATGTTGGTCATTTGATAATTCACCATATAACTGCCGTCTTTCATCTTTTCGAGGATGGCGTTGGGTCGCTCAACCAAGTCGACCTGCAGGCCGACAAAGTACGCAATTTCGTCAGATTCCCAGGTAATGGGAATGATGGTGATCAAGTTGATGAAGGGCTGACCCCCTTTACGATAATTGATGATGCTGGCTTGCGATTCCTTGCCCTGTATGGTGTGCGTCTTGAGATGGAACACCGCAGCGTTATCTGTGTATCTACGACGCGAGCCAGCTGCGACCATACCATCAGGCGCTTGTAGAAAGCGGCAGTTCCTGCCCAGGATTTCATTCGCAGTGTATGCCGTAAGCTTTTCAAATGTGGGTGATACATAGACAATAGGAAAGTCGTATTGCCGCGCGTCCACTGTAAGGCAATAAAATCCAAATGTCAGCAATCGTGTTATGAACGCGCTTATCGAATCCAATGCCAATAGACATAGGTATACGTACCCACAAGGAAGGAGCAACTCATATCGATAGGCCCGAGATGAATCTGAGGATTAGGACGAGAGACCAACTTGGACAAGACAGTAACCATGTCAAATCCTGTGGTGGAGTACATGCCAGAAAGCTCAAAGTTCTCCGTTGGAGGTTTGATAGCTGCCACGAGTCTCAGTACGCGCCATAACCACATTCGACTTACCTGTCATGCTCAGTTGGTCGAGGCCACTCACAGCAGCAGTAATGTCTGCACCGCGGTCCATACCAAAGGAAGGTGGTATAGGCTGGACCTTTGGTGGTAACCGGTAGTATTGATAGTCCATATCATCGGGATACTCCATGATGGAAAATGTTCGATATCGTTCTTTTTCGTGCGAAGTCGAGAATTTTATGCGAGAAAGTCGACTTTGGCGATGGTGAGTGGAGAGAGTAGGGAGAGAGATGCATGGTATTATGTGGGGGAGAGAGAATGTGTAGGAATGAGATCGGCTGGAAGAAGGAGTCTAATAGTATGGTGTGATGGAATGGGGATAGAGCGGAATGGAAGAGGATTGAACCAAGGATTTGAAGTGGACGCGTGATACGACATGATGCATGCGTGTGAGAGAGCATTGCCTGTAGACGTGATCTATTGTCGCTCCTTATTCCATAACCATTCCCAATTATCATTCTGAAGGAAAGCGCAGATTGACGATTTCAGAAATCCATTGGATACGCGCATGTCCACGGAACAGCAGAGACGTACTGTTCAGGACAGTTTGACGCGATTGCGCGAGCTCTTTACTGATGCTTGCAAATCTTGGGACTTGCAAGTGCCTTCCATGGCGGATCCACTAGATCAAGAGAGTGCAAACAGTAGGCAGAGAGCGCGCGTTCACGGGATCGTTCTGACTGTGCCATTGTAGGGCTCCATCCGTTTGGACCCGTCAACATTGACAAACTACGACAGGACATTTCAGCGACGACAAAGTCGGTGAACCATATTCTTGAGGAATATGAAACGTCGGGTCTCGCAGACGCAGAGAAGATTGGACAGCCGGCCGACGCGGCTTTGCGAAAGTTTGTCACCTCTATCAAGGTCAGTCAACCTTTGATCTCTTCCCTTTGCCCGCTCATAGTGTTGCTAGGACGAAGCAAACATCTCACAGGCAGTATCTCGATTTTCAAAAGCCATTCAGGATTGTCAGGATATCTCGCGAATGCCATCGGCATCGAAGGGCGATAGCATTGGCTTCGACAAGCGCTTGGACTTGCTTAGGAAGCTTGCAGAAGAGTTGGGGTAGGTGGTCACGGACAGATCAACTTGAATTCAGCACTCAAGGCGTTTAGATTGGCCACCTATGTGGATGCGTCTGGTGGAGAAGAGACGGGTATCACCACATTGACCCTGAGTGGTACAGTGATCGTCGTGGATGTACGTATCCAGAATGTACACTTCAATAGCGGGCTCACCCTTCTTTTTCTAGATCGATCTGCATCCCACGAGTGAAGCCTCCAAAATTAAGGTTCAATACGCCATTGAAGTGGATCAGGACCCAAGGGTATGTCTTCATTGAACGACACGGCTCATGCTCATTCTCTTCTTTACAGATTGACAAATTGTTGACAGAGAATCTGAAGCATCAAGATTATGAAGCATTGGGCAAAAATCTGAAGGCATTGGCTATAATTGATCGTTTCAACAAGACCTATAGTCCTGTGGATTTCTTCACGCTCCTACGCTTGCTGTCCAATGACTTCAAGACTATCTGCAGTCATGAATTGTGAGTTGAAGACTCGTCAAAAGGTCGCCATGACTGATACCACTCTAGAGAGGCAGCCATGGATGATCTGCAAAAGACATTATTGCAGGGTCACGGAATGCCGATGGCTCACTACAAGCGTCCAGGCCCGAACATCGCTTACTGGGGTTCGAAGGCAGACCTGGTGGACGTTGATTGGTTTTCGCTTCGAGAGGCTGTACAACTAGGTGAGTGTACGGCATGCAACATGTCTCCCCAACCACGGTCACTCAGCCTTCTTCAGGTGAATGTTCGATGGAGATGCCCAGACTACATTGGATGTGGATCACAACCGAAGAGCAAACCAACGACATCGTCTTTTTACCCCCAGCACACAGCAGCTACCTGGTGCAGGCATCGGGAGGGGAGGATGTAGAACAGGCTGCCGAGTAAGTTATGGAAAGGACGTCCAAAGTGCAGTCAATTGACCTTTCCGTCGTTTTCCGAAGCCCTAATGTCGCAACTATTCAAGAACTCATCTTTCCCCACTTCGTGATCGCTCAAAGATTTCATCAACCGTTACCTGGTGGCCCGAATACTGCGCCTGCCCGATTTGTTGCCTATCTAGATCCACCCGTCATCGCCACCGCCGATATTGCACAGCAAATATCACTACTTGTTGGTCAGACGACAGACATGACTATTGATGGTAGGTGCGCAACAGATCAATTGGAATCTAAGCTGACAGTCTTGATAGATTCAACAGCCAAACACGACAATGAACAAGATACAGCCAAGGAACTGACATTGGAGGAACTTTACGTGAGTGTTGGTTTGCGCTGAAGAGACTCAGCTCTGACCACAGCTTATTGTGCGGTATGCTTGATTCAGATTTCTCACATTCATCGGCCAAAAGATAAAGCCAGCCTGCGGGACCTGCTGCGTCCAAATTCGTCATGGGTCAAGGTAATTTGAAAGAGACGACCGCTGAAGAGGAATTGAATACCCACCGCGCAGACATTTCCGGACGGACTACCTGAACAACACTATTCCTTTATCGGCCATTGTCACGAGAATGTGCGGCAGATTGACCGCATACCCTTCCACCATCCTAGTCAATTATTTGGAGTGATGCAGGTAAGAATAGAGTACAAATCGTTCACAAGTATATGGATTCATTGGCATTCAGTGTCTTCGGCAACAATTGTTGTATCAAACGTTGATACAGAGCTGCTTCAATCAAGAAACATACCCAATGTTGAATGCTACTACCATTACTTCTCATCCCAATCTGCTGCAATTTATACTCCACGGTAACATGCCTGGTGCAAGCGAACGTATCTCATTTTTCCGCATAGATCAAGATACCACATCTGCACACCCTTCCAAAGTCACGGTAGAGGTCGCGTCCAAAAATGCGCCAAATCAAATCACCATCACTCTTATATATCCTGGTCCAAGTCTCCTTTTGCAATCCTTTGACATTCAAATCACACGCATGTCACCCATCCAACCGATCATTCACGTCTACCCAACCAAACTCTATCCGGACCAAGACAAACAGACCATGATTCAGCAGGTTTTCCATGAAGCCAAAATGACACAAGTACTCCAATTATCAGAAAGTATCCCCATTCTCATTCGATGGCTGTGGAAACGCATGGAAGCCATGGATCCTGCACTCCTTCATCCCAACAAGCGAATGCGAATAAAAGATTAACTGACCAATCAAATTGCCGAATTTCCCGGATAGTAGATATGTCCTTGTGACCAAGAGAAACCATTATGGATCAGTCGCAGTACCCAAAGATGGACTCAATGATCAAGGGCCGCATACTCAACATTATTCATCGCATACCATACACATGTTACCTCAAGAACAGAGAGGGCCGGCTATACTCAACGCCGCAACGTACCGAAGAACTTGAACGACTAACGATACCTACCTACCTTGGACCAAAGACCTTGTTTGAGAACGATGACTGGCGCATGACTCAACGGCGTGGACACTCGGCCTTGTACTCTGGCTTGCAGAGTCTTAGTGATGTTGCTGAGACGGTCATTGTGGGATGGTCTGGCGAACTTTTGCAGGATGAAACCGATGAACCAGTGCCTGAGGACGAGGTTAGCGATCGGGAGAAAGCCAGCTTGCGACATGCGCTCCAGGAACGCGGTGTCGTTCCTATATTCTTGAAAGAAGAGGCAGCCATAGGTCACTATGAAGGATATTGCAAGTCGAGTAAGTGATGATTTTAGGGAGATGTACTGGTGCTAACGTGTCTATAAGTGTTATGGCCGTTATTACACTATGTGCAGTGGGATGATGCTACAGATGGACGGATAGAGAAGAAGAAGTGGGAGCAATATGTTGTTGTCAACCAGATTTTCGCTGAAGCCGTCGCCAAAGAATACCGACCGGGTGACATTGGTAAGATTAGATCTGGTGGCCACCCCAAGGGCAATTACTAAGATCTTGTAGTCTGTATTCACGATTACCATCTCCTCTTACTACCACAATTGCTACGCAAGCTCATACCAAACATCGGCATCGGTCTGTTTATGCATGCCCCCTTTCCCAGTTCCGAAATATTTCGCAATCTACCGAGTATGGATATGCGCTGCATCCATTGACCGATGATATGCTCACACTAAACCTAGAACGTGGCGAGATCCTCAAGGGCATGCTTGGCTCCACCCTCATCGGCTTCCAAACATATTCCTATTCCAAACATTTCGTATCTTCATGTACGCGTGTGCTGGGTTACGAGTCTACTCCGGTGGGTGTCGATAACCAGGGGTTGACGGTAGCCATTGGAACGTTCCCTATCGGCATCGATGATAAGAAGATTGGCCAGTGGTGCAAAGATCCTGCCGTCTTACCCAAGATGGCCGCCGTCAGGGAGTTGTATGCAGACAAATACATTATTGTCGGAAGGGACAAGCTGGATTTGTGGAAAGGTATCATAGAGAAGCTCTCGGCCTTTGAGAAGTTCCTCGCAGACTATCCGGAATGGCGCGGCAAGGTCGTTCTCATTCAAGTCACCTCTCCTGCAACAACAGACACACCCAAAGTAGAAGGCAAGATCAGCGAGCTCGTGGCTCACATCAATGCCAGCTACGGTTCCCTCGAATTCAAGCCTGTGCATTACGTTCAACATCACATTGAAAGAGACGAATATTATGCCTTGCTCTCTGTAGCCGATATTGCCTTGATCACAAGTGTACGCGATGGCATGAATACCACTAGTTTCGACTACGTCATCTGTCAGCAAGAAAAGAAAGGATCCCTCATTCTCTCAGAATTCACTGGAACAGCTGGCAATCTTGGAGGTGCGATACTGGTCAATCCTTGGGACCATAAGGTGAGTTGGGCATTCATCAAGACTGGACCGCATAATGACCAAGTCATCCCAGAGCACCGCCAACGCCATTCATGATTGTCTCACCATGTCCGACGAGGAACGGATCTCTCGATATAACCACTTGCTATCCCATGTCACCACCTACAACGCCCGATACTGGGCACACTCATTCGTCAAACAGCTTGTTCAACAGATCCGACTATTGGAGGAGGAGAGCAACCCAACACCACTACTAGACATTGACAAGATGCTAACTCAATGGAAGGAGGCCAAGCGGCGCATACTATTTTTTGATTATGATGTAGGTTGCCCTCTCTTACTGGCTTCCTCTGGATGCTTATCTCCACATAGGGCACCCTCACTGCAATTCGAAAACAACCCATGGCCGCGATTCCTCCACCTGAAATGCTAAAGTATCTACAAATGCTTTGCCATGATCCTCAAAATACAGTTTGGGTCATCTCGGGCAGAGATCAAGGGGTATGTCTAGCAATGTTGAAGTCATCCAAACTAATTCGGGTTGCAGGCATTGGAAGGCTGGCTGGGTAAAGTCAATGGCCTTGGCCTAAGTGCTGAACATGGGTGCTTCCTGAAGCAGCCCGATACCGCTAAATGGGTCAACCTTACAGAGTCAATGGACATGGGATGGAAGAACGATGTTATTGAAATCTTTACGTATTACACTGAGCGAACGCAAGGAAGTTTTATTGAGCACAAGCGAAGCTCCATAACCTGGCATTATCGCATGGCTGATCCTGAATATGGGTAAGTTGAGCACCTTCCGTCTTGCTATAAACGCCAACTCTTTGTTCCTCAGGTCGTTCCAAGCCAAGGAATGTCAGAATCATTTGGAGAATGCCATCTTGTCAAAACTTCCGGTGGAAATCTTGGTCGGCAAGAAGAATCTCGAAGTGCGGCCAACCATGGTCAACAAGGGTGAAATCGTAAAAAGGCTCATGGCGGCGCATGAAGGTGCGGATTTCATTCTGTGTGCTGGTGATGACAAGACCGATGAGGATATGTTTTTGGCCCTTAAAGGACGAAGCATTCCCTTTGGAAACGACGATCACTGCTTTAGTGTATCGGTAGGTCCTTCTGACAAGAAGACCTTGGCGAATTGGCACGTACCCACCCCGGAGGATATCGTCAAAGTGCTCGGAGTCCTTTCGGGCAGTCTTCCCTTGAATGGTCAAGACAAATTGTAATAGAAAAGAGTCTATATTTATGCAAAGCATGTGTCCATTAGAGGCGTTGCGCTGTTCAATAAGAGTTTTCTGATTCATTCTACACTTGACTATGATACAAAAAGGGTATAATGCGCACCTATAAGCCGAAATTTTGTATCATTGTAGCAAGAGTAGGGCGACCAAAAGAAGCATCATCCGTCCTATAAGTGTCTTTACAACCCCTCGGGATGCCCTTGATAGCGCCGAAACTCCGCCAACATTGATCGGCTGAGCCGTCACCAGCGTAGGCGTTCCGCTTGATCTATACGTGACCGACAAAACAATCCAGTACTGACCATTAGCGATATTGGATGGAATCGTCCATGATTCCTGACTGGATGTATCAATACTAGCACTATTATCAATGGAATCCTGGTAATATCCGGCGTTCGTCGTACTTGAAGATGTCGGCGCATTGTTCCAAAAAGCCAGAGTCACTTTCTGAATGGCATTGATGTTGCTGAGGTTATAGGCGATGTTGACGGTTTGCCCCGGCTGATAGAACGAACCCGCTTGAGGACTCGTAATCGATGCATCCGACAGATTCTGCGCCAATGCAAGAGGCAAGAGAATCAGCAACAGAAGAATGCGCATTGTGTCAAGGACAGGATTAAAAAGTGAGAGAGAAGGAGAAAAGGAGAGAGACGCGAACCTTTGTTTTGACAATGCTCTACCATTCGCCAAACCAGGAAATCATTCTTCCGACGTCATCATCTGACCCCATTTCTCGGGAGCCCCCTTTTGCTTTTTTCTCGCTTTTCATTGCACGCCGCGTGTCATCCCCTCGCTTCTGGTGTGGCCATCGGTGGTCTGCCCTTGTGAGAATCGCGTTTTTTGTGTTTAGGTGGGCGTTTCTTAGTGGATATAATTGACTCTAGCGGCATACTGCCCGAGGTTGGCAACATGACTAATGCTTCGACAGGGTGTGTATACGATGTCGGTTTACAATCATCGGTCGAACATGGTTCCTGTTCCTCAGCCCAACCGGGTTGGGGAACTTATGGATGCCGTGAGGGCAGAGTTCGACACAGTGAATCAGGAAGCTTCCATGTTCAAGATGCAGCGTGATGATTGTGAGCACAAGAGTAAGTGGTTCATTGAGACGATGCGTTGGCTTATTCCATTCCAGTCAATGCGCAAATCCAAGAGATGAACGCGTTTCAACAAAATTTGTATGAACTTGAGCGAACCCAACAGACGATAAAGAAACAGTAGGTGTTGCAATAGACAGCCGAGCGTTTTATGCTTACATGGCCCAGATATGAGGATGAAATCAATCGGTTGCGAGCAGAACTTGACCGTGTACGCAGCGGACATCCCAGTATGCCAACACCTGGAGGACCGAATCCGGCTGCCTCAGCACCTCCACCCAACATCGGGCACGGTCCTTCAAACTTATTTGGAGGAATTATCAATAATGCGCAAGGAGGACCTCCGGGACTCGTTGCTCCCACGCAGATGATGGATCCGTCACAGCAACCACCCACTCAACATCCCTATGGCGGCCCTAATGGTCCTCCGCCTCAGGCTTCCGGTCCAGGCGGTCCGAGCACACCTTACATGAATGGCGCAGGAGGACCCCCGCCAGGATCGACCCAAGCACCTCCGGGACAACCGCCGAACGTACCACACTCATCTTCTAAACGTATACGTGAGATGGAAGGACCACAAGGTAGCCAAGGCATGTATGGAGGTGCCGGAGCTCCTGCACAAGGTAGATGAGACGATAGTTCGGTCAATGGCATGCTCAAATCTGTCCTAGCTTATCCATACGGACGACAAAACGCTCCAGGTACACCGAATTCACAGGCTGCTCCTCTGCCTTCCATGGATCAAGGAGGACCAAATGGTCCGGCGGGCGGTAAGTGTTGTTTAAGGTGTAAGAGCCTAAGCTAATGTGGCATAGGTTATCAAGGTCCTAGTCCATCCCTCAACGAAGTCGACCCTGATAATGTCCCGTCTAGTCTCAAGACGGTCGGAGAGGATTGGTTTGCCATGTGAGTACGAAAATTGCCCCTTTGCCGAATTGTTCTCTGATCCGCTATGCAGTTTCAACAACAAAGTCCAACGATCCTTAAAGGTGGATTTGATTCATACCCTTGATCACCAAAGCGTCGTATGTTGCGTAAAATTTAGCGCTGATGGCAAGTATTTGGCTGCCGGTTGCAATCGCTCCACACACATTTACGATGTCCAAAATGCCGCCAAAATTTGGTAGGTAACTTGGTCGCCTCGCATCTACACGTGGCTAATGTGATTTCAGCGTACTGGAGGACAATGAGGCTGGAAAGGATGGAGATCTTTACATTCGTTCCGTGTGTTTTAGCCCAGATGGAAAATACCTGGCTACAGGTGCAGAAGACAAACAGATCCGCATATGGGACATCAAAACCAAGCGTATCCGACATTTCTTTAGTGGACACGATCAAGACATTTATTCACTGGATTTCAGTCGGGATGGCCGCATCATCGTCTCAGGCTCTGGCGATCGTACTGCCCGAATATGGTGCATGGAGACCCTAAAGTGTCTATACGTACTGCGCATCCAAGACATGGAATTCAAGGATCCCGGTGTCACGAGCGTAGCCATCTCACCTGATAGCCGTTTTGTCGCTGCAGGTTCACTAGACAAAATGGTTCGAGTGTGGGATACCACTAATGGTCAGCTGCTCGAGCGTTTGGAAGGTCACAAGGACAGTGTCTACTCCGTTGCGTTCATG
The DNA here is from genome assembly GCA_002261195.1 of Bifiguratus adelaidae. Taxonomy (NCBI): domain Eukaryota; kingdom Fungi; phylum Mucoromycota; class Endogonomycetes; order Endogonales; genus Bifiguratus; species Bifiguratus adelaidae. The sequence continues at coordinate 39,276 of MVBO01000112.1, forward strand.
CCTGATGGCAAGACACTGGTGAGCGGTAGTTTGGATAAGACCTTGAAGTTGTGGCAGTTGGGTACTGGCAGTGATCGTGGCATGCATCGGGATGGCGATCGCAACAAAGCATGCAAGCAAACATTCACCGGCCACAAAGACTTTGTCCTCTCGGTGGCCACCACTCCAGACGGCAATTGGGTCGTCTCTGGCTCTAAAGACAGAAGTGTACAGTTTTGGGATCCCCGCACTGGGTTGGTACAATTTACATTGCAAGGTCACAAAAATTCAGGTGAGTTCTCAATCCCGATTACATGTCACCTCTAAGCAGTGCGCGTCACAGTCATCTCCGTAGCCATCAGTCCGAACGGACGTCCACTGTTCGCTACCGGCTCTGGCGACAATCGGGCAAGGATCTGGAGTTATGACAGCTATGTGTAACCCATTCCGTATCCTTGTTCATTTCGCCTTTTTGCACAGAAGGCATTGTGTGGTTGCATTATTGTTGGGTTGTACCGTTTCTTTCTGCCTCTTTACAATACAAGCATCTATGTTACAATGGTATGATGTACACAATCCCTTAAGCATTCTCCATCGGTAAAGCCTCCCACGCTTTTTGAAGCTTGTTCATCTTCGTGCCAATCTTTGTCCGCACCTGCTCTGCCTCCTTGCCTGACTTGGCCAATAGAACCGAATACGCCTCCAAGCACTCCCTCACCGCCTCATCCGCCGTCATTTTATCTTCATGATAATACACGGATCCTTGTGATTCCTGAGCATACACTAGCTCATCTTTGGCGGCCATGTACAAGGCAGTAATGCGTTCGATTTCTTGGGTGACGTTGAGGGGGTGAGGTGTGGCATTGATACAACGCGGGGATCTTGGAATCATGGGTTTAGGTGTGAGTGATAGTGATAATGAAGGCATAGCGTATCGAAGCATGATCAAAACCAAAGAAATGCAGATCCATTATACATGTCGGCGAAGTCCCGTGACCGGAGTTTTACTCGGTCGTCCCTTCCTCTTAATTTGGAAATTAGTCGGCGCCTCTCCTAATGCGGCTGTTTCAGCAAATTTATAATTTTTGTTTTTCCCAATTTTTAAAAGATACCATTCGTTCATTTGTGCCCTGCTTCTGTCTCGGGATGGTGACTAATTTCCAAATGGGGATTGGGGCAAGGGTTCTTTTGTGACGTAGGGTTCACGTTACAACTGATTGCATAGAGAAGCTGAGGTCCGACGCCGTTTATCGGTCAATTGGCGGACACGATTCACGACACAAGAGAATCTATCACTGCGTGGTCTTGGGGAGAGCGGTTGACGGGTAGGAAGGGGTGACAGACTAGTGTCAATGACGGGTGCTCCAAAATAGGCGAAGATGGAACCTTCTATACTGGGATGTGGGGATGGCTGCGGGGAAGGGGTAGTGAGGCAGTGACGGTCGACGACTTCTTGAATGGATGTATCTCTTTCTGGTTCTAAAGGGGCAATGAGTGTTCTGCGGTTGTCTCCTCTGCGGAAATCGCTTCCAAAGGTGCCATCAGTGGCCAGGCACTGCGGTAGGGCTTCTTCGGGGCTGTCACTTTGATAGTCGCTAAACACCTTGTCATGCTCTTCTCCTTCTTCTTCCTCTTCGGCCACACTGGCGTCCAGATCGGAATAGGTGCGGCACATTGGACATTGAAATCCGGGGTAAGGGCCTCCCATAAGGAACGGTCTGAGACATTTAAAATGAAACATGTGTGAGCAGGGGGAGAGAAAGACGGCTTGACGGGGCAGTATGGCATACAGGCATATCGAACAGACCTCCTCCACGACTTTCCGGCAGGCCTTGGATATCTGATCCTTTTGATCCGCTAGCGATTGTAAACGGTCTAGTGCACATTGCCTACCCGTCATGATGAGTTGAGGCTTTCCATGATCATTCCATAATAGCACTCACCCATGACCTGCTGATATCGCCGTCTCAGAGTGATTCAGCTCTACACGCATCTTGACACACCGAAATACGTCTTCGCATCCACCCTGAAAATCACATCCCAGCTGCAAAATGTCCCCCTCGTGGAGTTCGAAAGGCGTGGACTCCTGATTGGGTCCAGAAAGTCGCATATGATTGAGAAATGTCCCCGATGATGATCCCGTATCCTTGATGAACACCTAGCCCTCATCAGTAACCATCAATCCGCATGCTTGACTTACCTTGTCGTCGCGTGTCCATATCTCTGCATGCGACCTCGATACAACCTTGCTCTTGAAGGTAATGTTTTCCATATTCACCCGTTCAGTATACCTACCCACTTTAATGACTTTGCCATGGGGTATAGAGCGACGAATGACGGCAAAATGGAAGGATTGATAGGATTGCCAATCGATATGTGGAATTAGGCGGATTTGTGGGACACTCATGGTAAGAATTGCCAGATCAATGGAGGCGAAAAGATGCCTTGATGACCTTGCTAGTCATTCACGCAAGGCAGGGGGATAGTTTTATAACGTGGCAGAGGGGATAGAGTGTGCACAATAGGACGAAAGGCGATACCGCGAGAGGATGTTGGGGGTAACTCTCTCTCCCTTCCAATTGCCATATTTGGACAGAACCTTCAACATCCGCGTGATAACCAAACACGTTGGACCATCTTGAAACGGGTTATTTAGCTGGTAAAACAAGGATGGGAGTCGACTTAAAATGTTCCGAGAGTGCCATTTACCAAATTCCGGAGGCATACCACTTGTGGAATGCAACGCATAGATCACCTGCACGGTGCTTTGATTTATTGTGTAAACTTGTTGAACTGTGCTTTCATGCTATTCTCTGCGGCATCTATTCCAGGCTTGGCCATCAAGAGCTGAGGTCGTAGAATACGTTGATAAAGCACTTGAGCTCCCTAAACCTTGTTAGACGCCGTCGTCGCACTACCCACTTGAACTCACTTGGAATTGCGGAAGGAATAGCCAAAGGATAAAAGCAAGTTTAGCCGTGTAATAAAACGGGAAGAAGGAAACGAGACGATCGGAAAAGTACTCCAAAGTGGACAGGAAGCCAAAGACAGTCCAGTACGTCAACCACTGTGTATCGTCGTCCTTTTGAGGTGATTCGATGGCTTGGAACGATTTGATCGCTAAGGTCCCTTAGAAGACTGAATCGACGGGACGTGTTGACTACTTACCAGGATAGACCCATCCGATCAAGTTGGTGACGAGTCCGGCCGCAAAGTTGGAAAAGACCATGATCACAACGAGAAAGAATACGGTCATGAATAGACTCGTCTTGGGGATACCTGTACGTCTCTCAAACTCGTTGAAAAAGGCGTGGTTGGAAAGGTGGTTATCCAAGGTTTGATTGTAAAAGCTCATTTGGTTCACCAAAGGCTGGAAAGTTGGAGGTACATTGTTGGCCGAGGCGGGCGGAGGTCCAGACATAATAACGCGTGTAAGGAAGGCGTTGGTTGCATAGAACACCCTTTTTGATTTCGGTGTATAAGCAGTCACATTCACATGGATAGGATGTTTAGATGCCTCTGTCACTCACAAACATGTGCGTGTTCAGGACCGAGGGGCATGACCATCCACCTGCACGATCGTGCAGTAGCGATAACACATGCCAAGAGATACGACTAGGTTGGAGGGATAACGTGTCTGACCCGATGTAGCCCAGACGTGCCGCGACATCAGGCTGCGTTTCAGGACGCAGCCCAGCAGTAGCTTGACGTTCGGGTGCAACCCAAAATCGACAAGTTGTTAGCATGTGCATACGACAATAAAAAGCAGGTCAATTCAATTCGACTGCGCTTTGAAATGCGATATTAATTGGTCGACGCCGGCTGAATTCTATCTGCCGGTACAATAAATCAAGCGCATGCAGTGTTCAATGTGCTGCGGCAATGGGCGTAGTAGGTTCCGCAGACATGTGTTGTTTTTGTATGGGAATTACTGCGCAATCGCCCTCAATTCCCAATTTCAGATGAGCCCATCGGCGCATACGTCGCGATATGTGAGATTGACGATTGACAGAGCGTCGATCTTTTGCGCATAAATTCCTGGCCATTGTCTTCATCCATGGCGCACCTTGCTCGTTATGACAACAGCATCAGAACCTCGCGATGATAACCTACTCATCATTTCCACTCGCGACCTGGTAGAGCCGGAATCCTTTTCTTGGTAGGTATTTCGATCTGATGGTTGCATTCGCAGCAATTGAGATGCTGAGCGGTTGTAGTCAATGTATGTGAACAAGGCAGATAATACATGAGGACAGCCAAGATGGACTATGAGATCCAAAGCTCAAATAATACTGCCTACAAACCGCGCAAGGGCAAAATTTCCTTCTACTAGTACAAGAACAAACCTTGGTTGTCGACTCAACCTTGGGCATTCGTCAATTCATTGATCGCGGCATTGTACCTGATTTGAATGATGGCTTGACGGAGGAGCAAAAGATAAGGCGATATCGCTGGCGACTTAACGCTTCATCGAAGATATCCTTTATTCAAGCTTGAAGCTGGGAACGATGAATTTAGGACGAAGGATGGAAGCTATGTATGGGTAGCACCTGCGCACAAATGTCATCTCATGAAGCAAAAGAAGACACATGAAATCCTCTTCTCATCGTTACCCATACTCTTGGCCACCGCTGTGCCTTACATGATCCAGGGAAAGGTCCTGTCCGAATGGGCTCAAACAGACATGGGCCGGCATTCAGCGGAAGAATCGTGGGAATTATGAAAGATGATGTGAAGGCTCTTTGGACTCGGGGGGGTGACAAGGACTATTTTGGACTGGATCGACGTACGACCATTGATTGTTGTCCGTTTAGCGTGTTGGCAAGTAACCTCGAGAGGTCGGGGTAAGAAGCCATCTGCGGTTATTGCTGCACTTCAAAATCTTGATTAACTGGTTAATAGGCTGACGATTGTACAGGAGAAATCAAACAAGTACCCCAATCGTTTGTCGGTATCGCGAACGCAAGATGCTCAAATTCTTTCCTGAAAGATGGATGTAGTTGCCTTGTCGTTACCACGAAATTTTCCCTTGTGGTTTTCGTCAATGTTTAAACTAATTTTGAAAATACAGCGCATCGGCTTCCCCTTGCTCTTGCTCTTGCTCACCTTTCGTCCTATTATCCAACAAGGTCGTGGATTCTTGCCTTTACGAAAAGCGTCCGCCATGGTTGGGCAAATCTAGTGGGTCCAGTACGGACTTGCTATTGTTCCCTCTTAATTTGGTCACCGACCTAGTTGCTCTCTGCGGCTCTGCCTGCGAAAGTTGGTTGAAGCGAATGGAAAGAGGGCGACGACCACTGTACAGTTTAATTGTTTTGCTCGATCTAAAGCATCTGTGTCGAGCAATTTATGCGGTCTAGTTACACGGATGTAGATACAAAAGATATTCATTAAAAAACTACGGGTATCAGATGGTTATATTAAGGTACTATATAGCGGGTGCCTGTCCCGTTAGGTGAGTGTTTAAATCATTGGGTGGCTTCGGTGCAAATTTTTGGATGGCTGCACTAAGCTCTGGAAACCGTAATGGTTTTGTTACATATTCATCCTAAGAGCGCAAAGAACAAGTTATGAGTGTGGTAGCACAGAGAATCTGAATGCCGACTTACCATGCCAGAAGCCAGACATTTCTCTCGGTCTCCAATCATGGCATGTGCAGTTAAGGCGATGATTGGAATGCGTTCGCCAGTGCCTGCTTCCAATTGGCGAATGGTTTGAGTGGCCTCAAAGCCTCCCATTATGGGCATCTAAAGCAATTAATCAATCAACCACAAATCGCGAGCAGGTTGAATCGTTTTCACACATACTTGTACATCCATGAGGATCATGTCAAATTTGTGTTGTTTGAAGGCTTCAACGGCTTCCGCGCCATTCTGGGCCAAGCACACCTTGTGACCTGCTTTCTCCAAAATTTTAGTTGCTAGTTTCTGATTAACGATGTTGTCTTCGGCCATCAAGATACGGAGGGATGGCGGTTCGATTCCTTCGGGGACAGAAGTATCTTGTCCTGCTAGGGCAGGTAGCAGTGCATTACAAAGGTCGGCGTTATCGATCGGAGTATTGGCGTAGGATCTAATGTGAAATTCTATACACTGATTCATGTTGATTTCGATAGAGGTGGGTGATAAGAGTACGATGGGCAGCTGTCGAAGCTGTGACACGTGTCGAGTGAGAGAAGCTGCTTCGAGAGTATCAACGACAATGACATCAAAGTTGCGGTTGTTCTCATTGACATCTCTGACGGCATCTTCCACAGAGTGGGACAAGGTGGGGACGAGCTGTAACGCTTCCATCTGACGGGCGACTCCAGCGCTATCATCGAGACTGGCGATATAGGCGACTTTGCTCCCTGAATACTTCGACATGAGCTTCGAGACTTGTTCAGGTTTCAGCTCGCCGCGTGCGAGTTCGAGAGTAAAGTAAAACTGTGAGCCTTCTCCGTACACAGAAGTCACCCAAAGATCACCTCCCATGAGCTGCACCATGTGCTTGGAGATGGATAATCCCAGACCGGTACCACCGTACTTTCGAGTAGTGCTGCCGTCGGCTTGACAGAAAGTGTCAAAGATTATGTTGAGATTGGCTTCCTGGATGCCAATGCCAGTATCAGCGACGCAAAATTGGAGTTTTACTGAGTCTCGTGTAGATTCGGCCAATTGAGCCGATAGGACAATTCGTCCTTGCTGAGTAAATTTGATAGCATTGCCAACTAGATTGGTAATGATCTGCCGTATGCGCAGGGTATCGCCAACAACTTGATCTGAGATAGTGTTATCCATCGTATATATCAAGTCGAGGTGTTTTTGCTTGGCGCGCACGGCCAGTGATTTGAGATGACCGAACACTTCGCTGCGCAATGAGAAAGGTAAAGCCTCCACTCTCATACGGCCCGCTTCGATCTTGGAGATATCCAGAATGTCGTCAATGATAGCTAACAGATTATTGGCAAGCGTTGAGACTATGGAAAGATTTTCCCTCTGCTGACGAGTTAGATCGGTCGATTCTAGTGTCAAGGTGGTCATGCCAATGATGCCGTTCATGGGCGTTCTGATCTCATGCGACATATTTGCAAGGAATTCACTCTTTGACCTATTTGCCAATTCAGCAGCTTCCCTTGCTTGCGTATTTTTTTGGATGGCGTCGCGGAGAGTATAGATCATCTGATTGATTTTGGTCTTAAGACTGTCCATTTCTCCAGATGCTTCTACCGTGATAAACCGACTAAAGTCACCGTCGGTTGCAGCCGCAGAGATTTGAGCGAAAGCACGCACTTGAGAGGTGAGATTTGATGCCATGGTGTTGACATTGTATGTGATTTCGCCCCATGTCCCTTCTACGCCATTGACCTCGGCCTGTACGCCTAATTTGCCTTCCGTTCCCACTTCTCGCGCGACACGAGTGACCTCAGCGGCAAACGTCAATAACTGATCCACCATTGTGTTGATTGTCCCCTTGAGCTCCAACATTTCCCCGGACACATCGACAGTGACCTTTCTGCAGAGATCACCGTTAGCGACGGCAGTACAGACCATGGCAATATCTCGCACTTGGGCAGTCAAATTGCTGGCCATAAGATTGACATTATGTGTCAGGTCCTTCCATACGCCGCCAACATCCTTCACGTAAGCTTGACCACCAAGTTTACCCTCAGTGCCGACTTCTCTGGCAACACGCGTGACTTCGGTACTGAAGATTCGCAGTTGATCCACCATGCTATTGACCGTTTCTTTGAGCTGCAAAATCTCGCCTTTGACATTGACGTCGATTTTGCGGGACAAGTCACCACGAGCTACAGCCGTAGTCACATCGGCGATAGATCGCACTTGACTCGTCAAATTGCCAGCCATCATGTTGACATTGTCGGTGAGATCTTTCCACGTGCCATCGACGCCTTTTACAACGGCCTGCCCTCCGAGCTTTCCTTCGGTTCCGACGTCGAGTGCAACGCGAGATACTTCGGTGGCAAAAGTTGATAGCTACAAGTAATTGTTAGATTGTCAGTAGCCCCATATAGTTGTCCTAACCGCCTACCTGTTCCACCATTGTATTGAGGGTCAACTTCAGCTCCAGGATTTCTCCTCGTACTTCTACGTTGACTTTCTTTGTCAAATCTCCTCTGGCTACTGCTTTCGAAACATCCGCGATTTCGCGCACCTGAACAAGAACGATGAATATTGGGTGTTGTCGTCCTCCTTGAAGTTTTGATCGCTTACCTGTCGCGTGAGATTATCTGCCATGGTATTGACATTGTCTGTCAAATCCTTCCACGTCCCCCCGACGTCCTTCACCACGGCTTGTCCACCTAGTTTGCCTTCAGTGCCGACTTCGCGGGCCACTCTGGTGACTTCAGCCGCAAAAAGCGTAAGCTGGTCCACCATGTCATTGACTGTAATTTTCAAATCTAGGAC
>MVBO01000113.1:0-47245 GCA_002261195.1 Bifiguratus adelaidae
GACAAGAGCGTGTCGTGTTGGCCACCATCCGAGAAACTATCGGGCGTGACATTAAGGATACCCATGACATAGGTCTTGCGGTTCAAATGCCACGTTTGCGGTTTGGATCGCATCGATATGGGCAATACCTGATAGATCTCGGGTCTTCCTTGTTCAGAGGCAGCTTCGGCGGTTTGAAGCTGTGATAGTAGCTGAGCGCACGTCCGAAACAGTTTGGGATGTTCCAAATCTTTGGCAATGCTAGGCCGACATTATTAATCATTGGTGATCTGGGACATCGCTGATCATCACTTACTCGCACAATGGCCGAAGAACAAACTCCCGTTCCTGAATCAACTTGTGGGGGATTGTCAGCCTCTCAGAGCTGTAATCAATGCCATCGTAGAAAAGAATGTCGAGATCAATGGGTCTCGGACCGTATTCTATGAGCTTTACGCGATGCATATGAACGCACTCAATTTCTTTGAGCTTGGTAAGAAGCGTTTCCGGATCCAGCGAGGTCTTGATCTAGAAGATTGCCGGTTAATGATTAGTGTAAATTGAAGGCTCCGGCTCTCACCTTGCACGCTCCGTTGAGAAATCTGTCTTGATCCGTGTAATACATGGGAGGTGTCTCGTACAGGAAGCTTGTGTCGACAACCCGGCAAGAGCAATGCTCTTCCAATAATGCCACGGCTTGGCTGATGTTCGCAGCAGTGTCGCCTAAATTGGAACCCAACGCAATGTAAACCGTATGCGTGAATTCGGCCGGTATAGGAGCCGAATGAGAGGTACCATATCGCACTTCAATTTGGCCGTTCGCAATTAATTCCGCACGTTGAGTTTCCGTCATGCGCCGCAACCAGGCTCGATCTCGAGTAATCTCAACACCAGCGGTCTCAGCAAACACCAACGCGCTTGGCTTCTCGATCTTGACTGTAATTTTACTGACATGGCATTTCTCCAATGCTGTGTATGCCACTGTGGTCACGAAAGCTTCTATGGTCTTGTAGGAGGCTGATTCAACCTGCCTTGATATTGTCCGGACAATGGTCCGATAATTGTGTGTTGTGGGGACGTGATCGGCCTGCAAGTCGTCATTCCGGAATGTCGGATAGATTGTAAGATTGATGACGACGACCTGCTTCTCCTCTCGCTCCCAAGGATTCATTCCAATGATGGTCGACAGGCGCAAGTTCTTGACAAAGATGGTGTCATGATCCCATGGAGCGGAAACCGTAGGCGTCACTGCGGATTCCAAAGATTGCAATTGCTCTCTTGTGCGCGTAATTTCGACACCGGCTGCGTCAGCGTGCAACAGTGCTTTATGCTTCTCAATACGAACAGTGGCCTTGACGGCTCCGAATTCCCCAACGACGATTTGAAGCATGCCGTGAGCCAAGGCCTCTACTGACCGAAACGAAGAGGCTTCTGCAAACTTGGTCACTGCTTTCGTGACCAAACCATAATGAATAGATCCCGAGACGTGATCCGTCTCTCCAGCTTCCGAGATGTCAGTGTATAGACACAAGTTGACAATCACTGGTTGCTTCTTGATGCGTTCCCAGGCATCAACACCAATAATGGTATTGACGACCAAGTTCTTGACCAGCACCTTGTCCCCATAAGCGTCCATGGCGCGCAAAAGCGAGTTGAAAAGCTTGAATTTTAACGGTTAATTGCCAAAGATGACAAGGAACCGTCTTTGCCGCTATTGTCATTGACATGCACAATCTTCTTTATTTCTTGATGAGACATTCTCTGAATGGAAGCTCTTGTCTTAGAGAACCAGTGAGGATCAATTCAGAGGTGTAAGCAGGTATTCTAGCATCTGCGAGCTTGCCACGTAAATACTCTTCTTGTGTGGAAATGACAATAAGTTGGCCATCCTTGAACAACTTCTCCAATGCTCGGTGAGATGTTTTGGCGGGTAACAACTAGGCAAAGATTGAGCTTCTTTCATGGTAACGGAGCCACACTTACCACTCCCTGAGCGGATTCGACAATGCGTTTCATAATGTCATAATCTGGACTCACGCCGGAGGTAATGTAAATCTGCTTGTCTGTCAATAGGGCACCTTCCCGACTTTTTGTCATGCTTTGGCGCAAGCTGAATTTGAACTTTTCTTCACCCTTCTTATCCACCACTTGGTAATCGTCTTCGCTGAGGAAATGACCCGCTGAAATGCTGTCTTTGAGCCACTTCTTGGGGACAATATGACAGCCCTTGTTGAGGCAGCAGAGGAACTTCTCGGTTCGAGCGATTTGTTCACTGATCAAATGCGTGCAGTCTGAAGCGTTTTTGGCCATTTGTGCACCCATCCTTTGTATAGCCTACACAAGGGCATAAGTAATCGGACAACGAGGCAGATACATCATTTCAGTGCCATACCTTTTGATCTTTGCTCGTCAAATCAGACAAGGTTGTCAAGATGCGAATCTCCTGCGGAAAGGCTGACGTCGTGTCATCTCGTGAACTTGATAACGACCGTGCAACTGGCTGGTCCTCTTCCACAGCTTTCGCCGCGTTGGACGATTTTGTTTGTCTGCTAGCGGGGGTATCGCTTGGCGACGTCACCGGTGAGACAGTCTGATCCTCTTCAAAGGTTCGCCGAGGTTTGATGGAGGATACTTGTATGGGGGATACTTGTGAAGCAATGGTAGCACTCGCAACATTTTCTTTATCGTCACTGGTGCGTCGTGGGATGGGACTAGTGGGATGCGATGTCTTGGGTCTCTTGGGCGTCGACCGCTTCTCCTTCTCCCACGCATTGGCATCTGGCATGACCACATCATGCAATTTTCGTTCTGCTACCTCTGCCGCAGCACGTCTCGGTGTACGTATCGGAGATATTGCCGCATCACCTCTGGCTTCACTGATCGGAGTGGTGGGCATGCCACCCTTCCAGACACCGTTACTTCTCTTTGGCGGCACATGATCATCTTCTTCCAGGAGTGTTTCGGTTGCGCCATACCAAGGTTCAGTTCGCGTCAACTGCGTTTCCCCAACGTAATCTCCAAGATCAATCTTTTCTGGCCAGACTTGATACCTTGGGTTGCTGACACTGCGCAATTCCCACGTCGCAAAGCAGTCTTCGAGCCAAAAGTGATTGACGACGTTAAGGTTCCATTCTCGAGCTCGAACGAACTTTTCGCCTTCAGGACTAAATAACGTAAGTAAGACAACGGCGATAGCATAAGTAGAGATCACATACACTGCACACACGAGGTGCGTGTTACTCGGCGTCATATGAGGGGTATAGATGCCTCCCATCAGATTGATCAACTTCTTTAGGTATTCACGCGCTTTACCCGTGTAGCTTGATATCGTGATTTGCTGAGGCCAGAATAAGTGACCAAGGCGTGGTTTCCAGCGTACTTACAAAATCTCGCATGCCCTTGATGCGTTCCTTTGGTGTGGGATAGTGAAGCAACTTCAATCGAGGACTCTCAAGCTTGCCAATGTGCAAAATGTATTGCAGCCATATCGGCGATCCAACAATTTTGCGGTCCTGCGAAGCACGGACAAACGCATCGCCAGCACGATATTTGCAGATGAAAATGTCCACATTTTGTGACGTATACTGAGGGAGATTGGCTAGTGCTGCCTGATCAAGGAGGATGCTCTCTGACAGATGCTTGACACTGTTGATGATCTGACCGCCTGCGTCTGTGATGGCATTTTCATAGGCTGTGCGCATCTGCCGACTCATTCTGACATCGTCCGAGATGTAGATGCGTCGTCCCTTGAGAAATGTACGTTTAGCTGTCGGTACGTCGCTGGGTTCGATAGGTATCTGGTACAGGTGTTTAAAGTCATGATGTTGAAAGGAGTATTGGGCTGTGGAGAATACGGATGCGTTGGTGGAGGCTGTAATGGAGCGTACCGGCGGTTTGTCGAGATGTAAGTCGTTGGGGTTACGGGATACCTCCATTGATTCTGTCTTGGAGTTGGCATCGTCAATGTCAGGAATCGCGTACTTTTCCTGCAAGCATGGACATGTTCAGCAAGAAAGATGGAATCGGTCATGGTATACTTGCTGGTGGTAAGAGCTTTTTTAACGCCACGCAATCTACAAGCCATTGCGGCGTGACAATGTGAGTTTGATAACCTCCACGGCTTTCGAGAATGGCATCAAACTTTTTCTGGATACAAGTCAGCGCCAGGAGATGGATACGACACTACACTTACCCCGCTAGCTTCTAAAGTGATGAGATGAGTAGTGGATTTCCGCAGCGCATGGTCATGAAAGCCGCCAAAAGCCATGAGCGCACCAGCAATCTTTTCGCGATCTTCCTTGTACAATTTCTGGACCCAACGACAGGGAGGAATCAGCTTGCGAAAAGATAAAGAAATCTTTAGCAACATACCATTGATGAGACTGCAATAACACCGGACAAAAACTTGCTTGGGTCAGCAGAGAAGAACTTTGTCCTGTACCAATTCTCGTCAATGCAAATCGATAGGAAGCAACACTTACTCTTCCATCCTATGAACTTTGAGCGAAGCGTCCACCCACTCGGGCTAGTCAGAAGTCAGTCCATGTGCATTCTGTAGCCTCCTTTATCACTCACTGTCACCACCGCCGGCACCTTTGATTTTGATGCCGCCAACACTTGGTACTCTGGAAAGTCCAAGTCCTCTGTAATCAAATGTGTGGTCTCTTCGATATCGAAACGCGGTACAAAGGTGTTGTTGGGATCTGCTTTAGCTTCTGCCGGACGCCCACCGTTCTCTTCCAAGTCAGCCGTCACCTAAAGGTCAATGTCGCGTCAATACCTCAAGTCACGGATACCGTAGCGAACAAACTTGCCTTTGCATACCGTTCAGGAGCAAGGTTGGGGTTGATGTAAAAGACAACACCTTCAAACACCGGTGTTGCCAGTGTCATGACTACATCCCCGTCCATGGCACTACGCAGTCAATGCGGACGCAGTTAAACACGCAACGCGTAAGACCCAAACCCTTATTCTTTATTCTCAGAGCGTAGAGTACATGGCATTGAGAGGTGAGTTTGTTGTTTGGCTTGGTGAAGAGTAGAGAGAGGGAAACTGACGGTGAGGATTGCTAGTACTAGGTCAACGTGTTACTTTAAGGCGAGATCCGTTAGCTTGGCCGGCAACATGGTCGGCATCAGCTCGCGCCTTACATGCCTGTCCTGCCCTCTTGCAGACCGGCGCAACGTCAACACCAACCTATCACTTTGACACCTACAAGTTTGTACAAAAGTTGGAGTCCCAGGGCCACTCTAGGGAACAAGCGGAAGCCATCATGGACTCGTTAAGTGAAGTGATTGCCGAAAGGTGAGGCAATCTTGCCTTGCAGACTTTTTGGCTGACATTCTCACATGCAGCATGAACAATATCACAAAGAATATGGTAACCAAGGCAGAACAAGAAAAGGTATATTGATGGCGTAAGGTGGGGCACATATGTTATGAGTTTGCTGACTGTCTATACTTCTTGCCAGACTATCTACACATACAAGGTCGACTTTGCCCATCTCAAATCCGAAATACAGCTGCTCGAAAAGAACGACTTCACCATGATGAAGTCCGAAAACGAGCGCTTGCAAGGGGAGATCGAAAAGCTACGACAAAAGTTACGGGAAGAGATCACGCGAACTCAGGCTGGCGTTCGACTCGATCTTAATCTGGAAAAGGGACGGATACGAGATGAAGCCTCGGCGCAAGAACTCAAGATCAAAGAGACGGATACTAGAATTGAGTCTGAGATTGCAGGATTGAGGACTCAGATGGAGGCGATCAAATTCCAAATCTTGCAGTACATGGTCGGTACCATTACCGGTGCTGGCGCCTTGTTGCTAGGTAAGTGGCCAGAGAATGTAGAATTCGCTGTGCTCACTGTGCAATGCATAGCCTACATTCGTATGTTTCGGTAGATTCGAGAAGCAAAGACCCGTTTCAGGCGCCTTTATAGATAGATACCAATCATGTCCTAGAAGACCGAGGACATTTCTATGTGAGGTTCAATTAGCCAATCTCCCTTGTAACATATTGTCTGTCTATTGGGTGAATACAGTGTACACTCTACAACTCCTTCACAATGGCAGGCACAACAGGAGTATCGGATAAATAGCGACCCAACCAAAGTGCGTGATAAGTCAAACTTCCTACAATCGCTAAATTGAGAGCACTGCTCATACCGTGAAGACGAGCAAACTCCATGTTTAGCTGCTTAAGATCAGGTTTGAGCTTCTCAGGCCGAGTCTGATACGCGTCCTGACCCGTCTTGTTTTCAATCTTGTGACGATCAAATATGACTCTATTCTTGGGTCAATGACGTCCTTATGCTTACCTCAGCCGATACTTACTTAGTGGTCAAGGGTCCGACATAAGCCCAGTTAACACCATAGGCAGCAGCAGCGACCCCTAGTCCGACCAACTGCCACGAGGAACCGCCCATCCGACGAGGATCGAGGGCCAAGCCCTTCAGGCTGTCAGGACGGAGACGCGTAAACGTGAAAGTGAGCGCACTGGATAATAGTGTCCCGATCCCGAAATAGACTGGAAATACTTTGCTATCGAAGGGGTCAATCCACGATTGGGCCATACCAATATGTGGTCGTATACCTTTGCAAACTTCCAAACATGTGACGCGGAAGAGCCTTGTACTGAAGAGGGCCGCCAAAGAACCTAAGCATCTATGGTGTTATATATCTATACTTCGACGCGCAAAGCATTATCTATACCTACGTGACCCAATAAGTCATGCCTCCAACAGCAGTAAGCATGAGAATATGCCATCCAGCAATGTTGTGTCGAACGATATCCATGACCAAGTGAGTGTGAAGAAGAGAGCGTAGAAGGTAGTGCAAGAGCCAAAGCCCCGGAGAGTTCTCAAAATGAAATCACGTGATTAGTAGTCTTAATCCCAGGGAACATACGCCAAACACTCGCTTTCACAGCAACATGAAGATTACCCGGGCATATTCAAGGCCCTTAACTCCCGAAGACATGCAAACGCCTAAGCGCATGCGTGTTACTATGGCGTGTGAACGATGTCGGTGAGTTGCTCAATAACATCTCGGCAAACGGCAAAACTAACACGCCGACGCGCTACTCGCAGGTCCAAGAAGGTCAAATGCGACTTTGTAAGTCATCCATAGCCCATGGCAACGTTGGTTGATAAGTAGTCCTCATATTATTTGCTAGACACACCCCGTGTGCTCGCGCTGTGCGCAGTCCAATAGCGAGTGCAGGTAGGTTCCGGCTGAGCTTGCGCAACCTATTTTACGGAATTGATGCGAACGGTGATATTTCAGCTATGATGGAACTGCTACGCAGTTGGACTATCATTTATTCGTCAATATAAACAACAGAGTCGATATGTTGGAGGATAGGATGGACAAAGTGGAAGGCAGAGTGGATGAATTGGAAGAACATAATGCAGCAAGTACGATCAAGAGGGAGGACACTTCATCGAGCGTCAACGATGAAACGAATAAAGAAGGTCATGAACAGACTCAGCAAGCCTCCTCATCGCCGCTGGCATGTGCAACTCGCCGGTCCAGTCAATATAGCGACGTCTTGGACGAGCACACAAAGTGGAGTGTCTCGTTCACGCCCAAAGGCGTCAGGATTGAGACCAACATAATTTCAATAGACAAACTATACGAGATGGTATTTTCCGGCATCACTCGAATCGAAGTGCCTCCTGGCGATCATGGATCACCAACGACACCCAAACTGATGCCCTGCGATGTTCCGGTCTTGTTACGGACTAGGCAGCGACGATTTCACGCTCGCTTAATGAATTTCCCACTATACAGCTCATGGGAAGTGATGGACCAAGACAAGCCTCATCTTCGCCACGAAATGCTGGATGCTATACCACTGGGAATCCAGGATAAGATGATGCAGATCTGGCTGGATTGTTTCCCCTGTCTACAGGTACCAGAGAAGGCAAAGTGGTTCAGACAATACAAGGAGAAGCAATTGTCACCTGTACTGGTAAGTGGCTAGGCTCAAGCGCACATCAGGTCTCAATGTTGCGGTTAGATAAACGCTATATTTGCCTGGTCCGCACGACACTCTTGCATCTACCATGGACTATTTCAGGGCATGGATCCTAATGTTGTCGGCGAAATCTTTTTTCAAGCAGCTAGAGATCAGCTCTCGGGGATGCTCTTCCGGTCTTCTCCCACAACCATTCACATCCTACAAATTCTCAGCATTTACCAGCACGGTCGTACCGGCACCAAACAGGAAAAAGAGGATGCCTTGTCCGAATCCTATCTATGGATAGGTACCGCTCTAAGGATGTGTCTGGATCTCGGACTTCATAAGGAGCAGGAAAATGGAACGCCCGCCGAGCAAGAATATCTGCGAAGGCTTTTCTGGAACAGCTGGTTTTTGGAAGTGCATACTTGGACGGTGTCTGACAAGGCCGTCTGTTCAGCACCGACCAAGGAAGACATCGAAGTGCGATGCATTCAGCCCCTGGATATTGAGGATGAAGATAGTCAGTGGGCTGTCGAATTTATACAGTTTCGCCACAAGATGCTATCCATTTCTTACGAAGCCAAGAAGTGTTCACGCTCGCAAAACCCCTTAATGGCGGACGTTTCTAACGTACATCAAAAGCTAAAGGAATGGTACAATTCCTTACCGGCAGATTTGCAGTACGAGCCATTTTCAAACTCGCGAGATTTCATAGGCAGCAAGCGATATCGCGATCAAGTGTGCATCAAACTGTGTGCAGAATATCACTTCAACATGCTTCATCTCTACCGTGACTTCATACCCGAACACGGGCAACCTCCAAAGTCAACAACAGAAGTCCTTGCAAAAGAGATTTGCGCTAAAGCAGCTGCGAGTATTACAGAGCTGGGACAATTCTATTGCCGTTTGGATCAGCCATGGTGCCATTTCTCGCTCGATGTACCGATCATTGCTGCCACTATGCATCAACATCTTTACCTCGAAAACGACCCCGATTATGCTCCACAAGCTGAACACAACTTGCGGCTGCTTCACTGGTCTCTCGTGAACTCTCCTGTTCGCAGGCACAAGGCCGTCAATGATTTTGTGAAAGAATTGGAGGACTTTATGTACCAGCACGGCATTGTGTATGAAGCCCGAGATCCTTCCGATATTCGAGGACCTGTATCCGCAAGCACTCAATCTCCCAAGAGCAGCGATCTTGACGATTACTGCTCCGAATTGACGGCTGCCGTCAGTGATTGCAAAGGCGAAATATCTGAAATAACGCCTTCCTCTTCCTACGATATGTACGTTTCAACGTCACCTACGACAATCGGCACATCCCTTCCCGCGGTCGTCCATTCGTTTGACCCTTCGAATCTGTGCCTCCAACCAGACTTTAGACACCTGCCTTCCGACGATCTTTTTGCCTTTGACACGGAAGCTTCACCTACTCCATCGGTCTTGATGTCTCGTATGAACGATCCCCATCTGGCTGCACCCATGACAGCTTACAGCTTCCCGGAACCGGGGGGTAGCCATTGGAGCTTCATGTAGTTTATGCTAAGCTCATGGTCACTTCCTCGTAGCTTGTCTTATTGCTGTAATGTAAAGTGTAAATGGATGGATAAAGGGGTTTGATCACTGATGCAAGTCAATCATGCATTAAAGGCTCAATCATTTGATAATTCATCATGCAGCTCGAGTAACTTGCAATATTGTTCACGTCTTTCTCTTCTCTTTCCACATGAAAAAGTATTGGATTATCGCCTTATCCACGTGTGTGCTTCCCTGCTTGGCGCAAACAGGGATGAAAGCGGAAGACGTCAATTCGGTTATCCAGACAGGCATGATGGGTAAGCTCAAAATGCATTGTCTTTCATACATTTGACTTTCTCCTTCGTAGCTCAAACGTCCTTTAGTCAAAGGTAAGCCCGCTTTATCGTGACGGGTACTGACCATGGTGTAGTTCTATCTCGGCGTCCACGACTCTATTCCACTCGGCTGTGACTTCAAATTCAGGTGGAGCAACGCTCACACAAACATCGGCAACCAAACCTATCGGCTCCGCTTCGGCCACGACCACGCCCAGCACGGCCGCCATCCTCCAAAAGCCTCTTCTTAGCTTGCTCTCTGTGCTCATTGTGGCATTGGCGCTTTGGTAACATGAGTTTTGTTGAATCTAAAATACACATGTCATGGCAGAAACACTAATGGTACAAGAAATGTTGCATTTGTTCAAGCATACCGAGTAAATGTACCCATGGTCATCCACGTTCCCTTTTGATCCTTGTTTGTGTTGTAAATACTCTTGATGGCGCTCGACATTTCTTTGGAAGCTCCAGTGCCTCTTTTCTTTTCGGCAATTTCTTTGGCAACCTTGTCAATGACCATAGAGGAGGGAGAGGATGACCGGATATCATCGGAATATGCGTGTACAGGTATGGGTGTAGGTTTTTTGGCGACCGGTGCTCGAATATCATCGACTGGCGAAGCTTTGCGCTTGTTTGAATCGACAGCGTCGGCAATCTTGTCGCCATATGCAGAGACCGTCTTGCTGTTCTTTTTCGATTTCTTGAGCATCCTCTTCTCCAACTCTGCTGCCTTTTTCTCGATCATGGCCGCCTTCATCTTGGCGATTTCTTCTGGTTTCGTGGGATTGATGGTCATGAGATCGGAGGGCTCATAGGGTTTACCGCACACGCTGCAATCTGTGTTGGGCACCTCCTTCAACGCGGACTCGGCATAGACGCAACCACACTTTTGCAGATAGACAAATCGATGTCGTCCATTCATTTCTCGTTGTGACAGTGGACAAACAAACTGACTGGTCATGCTGTGTTCGATCGTCGCAATACTGGCATCATTGACGGCTTTTGGGTCGTAGGTGGGATTGGGAGTGAGGTTGAGGGTCTTTACGTCCTTGATAGACGTAATATGAGAACAAATGACATCGCCGTCTCCATAGGACGAGCGATCCAACAGGAATTCGAGAATGGCGTCTCGGTTGTAGAGTTTTCCAAGTGCACAAGACACCACCGGTACTTGAAGTGGACGCTAAGAAGAGAGACGAATGTGAGAAGCGACCGTTTGCCACATCTCAAATGACTTACCTTGGAAAGCGCACAATAGAACCAAGCAGCAATCTGTTGGATACTCTGATCAGCCTTCTTCTCCTTTTGCTTTTCCTTTACAAGCTCATTTCTCTTTGGTATTGAGCCTCCGTCGTTTCCCATGGCGTGATAAGACAGGAATGAAAGAAGTGCGCTGGTCGCTAAACAAGTTGAAGGTCAAGTTCACGTGACATTGTGCACGTGATTCTCCACAAATGGAACTTAAATGATGGTCTGACTTTGAAACTCCTTTGCCTTTTATACATCCATTCTCTTTCTATTCAAACAGAGCTCAATGACAAAGTTGTCTTTGCCTTCCATGGCGATACCGACTACATCTACAATCACCAATTCCTTTTCCTTGTCCCAATGAATACGAGATTGTGGAATGTCGTTACCATAAAATCGTGCGCTCAGCTCAACCATCGACTCGTACTTCAGAGATACATAAAAAGCGAGATTGGCGCTAATGGTCTGGAGGTTCACTTGCATGATAATCTTGCCTTGTGCTGGTAAATTGATGTTTGCCTCCCTGATGGGTTGGGTGCCATTGTATTTGTCAACGAGACCAAGACAGGCAAGAGAAACCTTGATGGAAGGAGCATTGTTCCCGTCTACTGAATGCAGGACATGGTGGGACAGGGGTGCAAAGGTCACCAGTTCCCATCCTCGCTCTTCCAAAAGTACGCATTTGGCACGACGAAGCGTTGACCAGGTTGAGGCATCATTGAAAAAGTATATGGCGAAATCCTGCCCTCCGATTATTCCAACATCATCAGGCGTAATGGCATGCAACTTGGGTATAGAGTGCAAATTGTATACCGCGAGCACACGCCAGTCGTTGTTTTGGTTGTAAAATTTGAACAAGGGCGATTCTTCGCGAGCGTCATTGAATATACATGATGGAGAAAGTCGAGGAGGATGTTCACTTCGTAACAAGAGCCATTCTCCGGATGAATTCTGCGCTACGAGCCCTCGTACAACGGTTTCATTGTGCTTGTCGGGATGATCGGTAATGTAGACTGGGCCTCCGCTAATAGCGCGGCTAGCGGCATGAAAATCCCCAAATGCATGCCGCGTTTCAAACATGTCCCAGTCCAGAATAAAGTTGGGGAACGCCGAGGTCAAGAGGGTACACATGGCGTTTGTGTAAATGTGCCATGCATGCGACTGAGGGATGTTTGGAAAGAAGTCGTCGGTGTTTCTGGACCAATTGTTGATACCACTCAGGTCAACCGCACATTGGCGCTTACCTTAGCATGGCCTTGGGTTGATGAGGGTCACGGTCCATATGAGAAAAGACGTCAAAGAAATATCGGGGCGTCAATGCCATACAATACACGATATGATTGTCAAAATGCTTGTTCGTCGCTTTCGCCAATGCAGACTGATATAGTATCCACAATGGCGACGTTGGTTTGCCTTGCATTTCTTCATAAACTCCCCAATCAATCTTGTCCAATGCCGCTTGATTGTCCACTTTGACCAATTCCACACCGGCGTCGTGCAGAAAGGCGTAAAAGTCCTCGTAAAATTGTTCAACACCATGAGCGGGAATTAGACCAGTATTCGAGATGTCGATGGGATCATATTTGGCCATGTCAGAGTCCAAGGACGTTCCAGACCAATAACCCCAAAGGGTATGCCAGATACCGACTTTTTGAATGCTTGGTAAAGTTTTGCGCGCCAAAGAAATGGCATGAGCTAACCCATTAGGAAACTTTTCTGGATCTGCCTCAAAGGCGGCGAGTCTTCCGTTCTTGAGCGTCAACCATCCATCGTCAATGATCAAGTAACCAACAGGAACCTCATGCTTCTTGAGTGATTCAACGGTTTTGAGCAGATTTGCTTCGCTAATATCAAACATGAAGGCATTCCATGTGCAGTATCCCAGGCGATGCATGAAAACGGAAGAAGGAGCATCATTCTCGAGCGGCATTTGGGCTTGCAGTACATGGGTGACAATATAGCGCATCATCTGACCAATAACTTGCTGTGGATCGACATCGTTTTCGATCAAGGCGAGAATAAAACGAGCACCGCCTTCCGGTCGGTCATAATCCGGCTTGACGTGAAAATACAAGCACCCGTCAAAGTCGCTACGGAGGTAGGTGTTGATACCGCTGGTAGTGATGGGTATGAGGATAACATATCGACCTGTGTGTAGGCGATAGAGGAGAAATTGCACGTCGGTTGCAAAGCACTCCAACACATGGTGACCAGCGACGGGAAGCAACCACGACGGCCTACAGCGAGCATGAGATGATGAAATAAGGCTATGAAAGCATCTACTTGCGTGTTATGTCTGCGTAGTCCAGCATATTGCACAAGGCCTTTTGGCGCGCCTATCGGAATACTATACTCCGTGCTGTTACGCGGCACATCCTGAAAATGATGTCTTATCTGCCAAAGTTTGTACTGGTTGTTATCATCAAACGCAATATTCTCTGTCAATAACTTGGTCGATGTCCCGCTGAATAGATCGTCCCATTGTACCTCGCGTAGATCCATCCGAGTGCTTTTGCGCACAAACACCTTTCCATTATCGCGTCCGCCGTCACTCAACCAGGTCCAATCCTCTTCTTGCTTACAGGTATAGCGGATCGTAAACTCGTACCATCCCGGTCCCACATCCTCCAAGCGTATAGTACCCCGATAAGCTGACAATGCGCGGCCTTTAACCCCGACAACCTCTTGCTTTTCGGTCACCGGACGTAACGGAATACCTCCCCACTCGCGCCGTTTATTCAAATTATTCCACACTTCAACGTGACAGGCATGCTCCCCGAAGACCTGGAAGTTCACCTCGTCCCCCGAGTCCCACCAAGTCACCGAACGTAGCGGCGGCAAGCAAAACATGTATCACCGAGGCGCGGGAAGCATCGCGCCTGCTGTTTTGGGAAAATCGGGCGATCAGGGTTTGCACCCGCTCTTTTTCTGTTTATAGCATGACCGAACACCCAGCCGTTAGCCGATTCAGAGAGTACCTTCGTATCAAGACGGTCCAGCCGAACCCAGACTATGAGGGCTGTACGGCATTCTTGAAACGTCAAGCGGAAGAGATTGGTTTAGGCTTCAAAGTGGTAGAATGTGCACCGGGGAAGCCCAACGTTATTTTGACGTGGGAAGGCGCGGACGCTAGCTTGCCTACCTTGCTTCTCAACAGTCATACCGATGTTGTGCCTGTTTTTCCGGAGCAATGGACCTATGATCCGTTCGAGGCCAAGAAGACGGAGAATGGGGATATCTATGCTCGAGGCGCCCAGGATATGAAATGCGTTGGCTCTAGGTGAGTGCTGTGGCAGCAAAGGCATGTCCTGTGGGATACCTTGATTAATGTTGTGATTGTTCCTACGTAGCTATCTGGAAGCTATTCGCCAGCTTAAAGCGAATGGCTTCAAACCTTTGCGGACAATTCACTTGTCGTTTGTTGCTGGTGAGCGCTCGCGCCATGTCCGATAAGTTACGGTGTTGCAAGTCTAAATAATTCGCTTTCACAGAGGAAGAGGTGGCCGGTCAGCTTGGTATGAAGCTGCTCTGCGAGACGGACGACTTTAAGGCTCTCAATGTTGGGTTCGCATTGGATGAGGGAATTGCTTGTCCGCACAAGGCACTCAAAGTATTCTACGGTGAACGCGCTCCTTGGTGGGTCAAGATTACCGCCAAAGGACCGGTTGGACACGGTAGTCAATTCATTCAGGATGTGGCTACCATCAAGCTAGTAAGCCTTAAAGCCTCAATATTGAGACGATTCCTCAACTGACATTGTTCACAGGTCAAAGTGTTGCGAAAGTTTATCGAGTTCCGTGAAGAGCAAGAGAAGCAATTGGAGATTGGCGTACATGACGACGGCCGAGCTTTCACTCTTGGTGATGTTACCACCGTCAATTTGACGATGCTCGAGGTACAAATCTTGCAGGCAATTACGCTTTGGGACTGACCAGAGAGACTTAGGCCGGTGTGCAATACAATGTTGTACCAAACGAAGCGTCTGCTGGATTAGACATTCGAGTATCCCCCAGTTTTGATCTTAAAGAGTTTGAGCAACGCATTAGAGGATGGGTCGCACAAGAGAAAGAGTAAGTCAATCGACGACCCGTGATCAATTATCTCAACGCTGTTTAGTGTCCACTTGGAGTTTATCGCGTATTTCGGTGACAACTCGACCACGAATTTGACCGATGACAATGTCTGGTGGAGGGTGGTCAAAGAAACGGCAAACAAACAGTAAGTATATAAGTATGGATCTCTTCGAGTTCCACATCTCATTGCCCTCCGCTAGCTCCCTGCCCTTGGAACCAGAGATCTTCCCTGCGGCCACCGATTCTCGCTTCCTCCGAGCGCAAGGCATTCCAGCTCTCGGTATCTCCTACCTCAAGAACATACCTGTGCTCCTCCATGACCATGACGAGAGACTGAATGAGAATGAGTTTATAGAAGGCATTGGATTCTATGTAGATCTCATTGAGCGTCTCTCTATGCTTCAGTAGACACCATATCTCAGATCTAAAGACAATGGATACGATAAACACAAATTGACCGCTTGATTATTCCCTCATTTCACCATGCCTCGCACAGTCGCTGCACTGACAGGCATATTGGCCTCCGCTGCTCTCGTCTACCAGTTTAGACATGACATTGACACAAACACGGACAAGATTCGCAGTAAACTAGGGTCCATTCGAGGAAATCTGGACGGTGTAGCGAAAGGATCACCCACAGTAAGTGTTGTGGATCGATAAGGGTCTGTGGTTCTCATGGTGTTCTTAGTCCGCCTACACTGCGCCTCAACAATACACTCCCGCTATACCCCACATTACCCAAACAACGACTTACATCTCAGACCGATTGGTGCCTGAAGTCAAGAGTACATGGAACGATCACGTCATGGCTGCTGCTCGGAGCTTGAACAGATTGAACCTATGGGAGGACGCTAGTCGTTTGTGGAACGAAAAGATCCTTGGCAATGCATCACCCAAGCACTAGTCGCATTCACAATATATGAGCTTTTTGATATCTACATGTTAAAAGTGTTTTCTCGAATCTTGGTTGCCTTGGATGACGCGATAGACCAGGATAGCGACAACGGCAATAGATCCGATGGCCAGGAGCTTAAGATACCATACAAACCAGCGCCACAAACCAGAAGATTGCTTGTTCTGTTTGCCTGGATATTTGGGATCAGGTTTACCGGGTGGTGCAGCGCGCACAGGTGGAGAAAGGAACGTTTCGATGGAGATGATGTCGTGAACTTCCGACACATCACCCGTCAGAGCTGTCAAACCTAGGTATCGCGTAGCTGGCAACTGGACACTGGAACCATGGATGATAAAGCATTCTTGCCAATCTCCCTTTTCCATGCCTCCTTTCAGAGATGGAGCAATTTCAAGCTTGAGCATGGGCGATGGATTGGCATCATAGGTTAAGCGCACTGTCGTCGGAACATCAGATTCTTCACTTGAGCGAAAGTCAATCTAGGGTAGATGCGTTTAGACGTGTCTACGCTGAATCTAGTCAAGGCTTACCGAACAACCTCCTAGTTCCTGAGTCTTGCCGTCAAGGTCATTGTCATAGCGTGTCTTGCCGTCTCCCATCATAGCAAGCACGTAGGGAAATCGACTGGCCTATTGTCCCTATCAATCTCTGTCTAGGCGTCTTATCATAGCACTTACTTTGCGACGGTTATTGGCGTAGGTATCGAAAAAAATACCCAATCCTTCAAAGAGATCCTGTCCACCAAAAACAGGTCCCACATTGGCACGCTCCTTGGTGAGCCAAAGGGCCAAACCATCTCCATACAAGTTTGACGAGGCAGAGTTTATGCGAAAGCTGACCATGATTGTGAAGGCTTGAGAGGTGAGAGGCTACTCATCATGAGTCCAATACTTGACGACGCGACACGATACACCTACCAGTCGGCTCCATAACCAACCGGTCTGTGACTGACGGTCATGAGTGAGACGAATATGTTTGTTGGTATTGACAACTGCATCTGCGCCAAAATCAAACCAGCGGTTCTGAAGGTCCTGGTCTGCATACCAAAGGTTTAACGTGTGGCCAGCGTAAGAACGACAGCCTTACTGACCAATATAAGGAGCGTATATAGAATGTGTTCTCAGTGGTATCCTTTCTACGTACGGCTTTGGGTCTTCCTGAGCAAGGACATTCAATGCGCACAGCACCAGCACATGAAGCCATGCGAGCCACGATGAATGCGTCATGGCGAAAGGATAACCTCCACGTTTGCCCCCCTAACCGATGAATGGCACGTCAACCGCAAATCACGTGACTCGAAAGACTTTTAGCTGTTGTGCTGAAGGCGCCTTTGCCTCTGTTTGTCTGCCTTGAGGTGACGATTGAAGAGACATTGGCAATAGTAAGTGTAGGTTCAAGGGTTGTCTAAACTGCTCGGAGGCTAGAAGAGGATCTGTCTTGGGGTGACCATCATCATGTGTCACGGGCATGGCATTGCATTCATCTGGGGTTGGACGATAGCGTACCTGTCTCACAGTTCAGCTGGAACGGGGCCTCTATGGTTCAACCTCTTGGAATGGGAATGCTACTGCGAAGATGCATAGGGAAATAACGCGTTACGTTATTCTCAGAGTGTTGCAGAGCAGGGTTATCGATAATGGTATGGTTCAACAGCTCACCTCACATTCCTAGGGAGTATCTTACATTATCTTGTGGTCAAGTTGTAGTAGTTTGCTTCCGGACAACACGAGATATATATAAATGGCGTGGCAACCTCAACCGGAAGGCTTGAAAGAGCTTTTAACTCTGCTTGAGGACGCCGTCAAGGCAACCAACAATGAATATCAGCAAATGGTGCAAGAGGTACGAAATATCATGCGCAATAGATTTGACGAGAGACTGAAAACGGTTTTCCGCACCTCTTGTAGAAACTGGACTCGTTCCACAAGATACCAGACTACAACTCGTATCTTGCATACATCTTGACACAGCAAACTGATCAGCAACCCGCCACACGGATGATTGCTGGTTTGCTGCTGAAAAACAATATTCGCATGCGCTTGCCAGAGATACCGGCTCCAGTGCTCGAATATGTGAAGACGTCCATGTTGACGTCTCTTGGTGAACCAGATCAAAATGTTCGGGCTACGATTGGTACTGTTATCTCGACGATTGTCTCCCGAGGAGGCGTTGCAGCCTGGCCTCAGGTTTTACCTGCATTGACAGAATGTCTAGACAACCCGAATGAAGCTGTTGTCGAGGTACGCCTTCATGCCCAACAAGGAGCGGTAGTTTGTGCTAAATAGCTACTCTTAGGGTGCTTTTGGAGCTCTATCCAAAATCTGCGAAGATTCTTCACGTGAACTCGATCAAGACATTGAAGGTGTTCGCCCTCTCAACTTTATGATCCCAAAATTTATTCAGTTTTGCGACTCGCCTTCCAACAAAATTAGAGTTTACGCGCTGTCTTGCATCAATCAATTCATCCTCTTGCGCTCGGTCAGCTTGATGGTAAATATCGACGCATTCGTGAACGCTCTGTTCGCGCGTGCAACGGATCAGCACGAAGACGTGCGACGACATGTCTGCCAAGCTCTTGTTATGCTTCTTGAAGTGCGCGCTGATAAGCTGCTCCCTCAAATGAACAATGTCGTCGAGTACATGCTATACTCCACGCAAGATGACGACGAGAGGGTAGCACTTGAAGCTTGCGAATTCTGGTTGGCTTTCGCTGAGCAGGATGAATTGCACGACGCCTTGTTGCCTTTCCTTCCAAGGATCATTCCGGTTCTTTTGAAGGGCATGGTCTACTCGGATATTGACATTATGACTCTGGGAGGCGATGAGGATGATGCGGCAGTTCCCGACAGTGACCAAGACATCAAACCTCGCCATCATCGCGCCAAGACCGTCTCTCACGAGCGCACTGAAGCCGATGGTGCCCAAGGGCAAGCTCAGCCGAAAGCAGCGGATGACGACGAGGATGAAGGCGAAGATGATTACGATGATGACGATGATGACGATGATCTCTACTCTGAATGGAACCTTCGAAAATGCTCGGCAGCTGCTCTTGACGTGTTGGCGACCGTCTTTACCGATCGACTGTTGGAGATTTTGTTGCCCCACTTGAAAGATCAACTCTGGTCTCAAGACTGGAAAACTCGAGAAGCGGGTATTTTGGCTCTGGGTGCCGTGGCGGAAGGCTGCATGAAGGGTATCGAGCCTCATTTACCTACTCTTATTCCGTTCCTGATGCAAAACCTAAAGGATAGCAAGCCTCTTGTTCGCTCCATCACTTGCTGGACTCTTGGTCGTTATTCTAGATGGTGTGTTGAGCAGAGCGCCACGCCAGAACGTCGGAAATCGTATTTTGAGCCGCTCATGGAAGGCTTGCTCGCCATGGTGCTCGACAACAATAAGAGAGTCCAAGAAGCTGGATGTTCAGCCTTTGCCACTTTCGAAGAAGAGGCCGAACTGACGCTTGTCCCCTATTTGCAACCTATTCTTGGGCATCTTAACCAAGCCTTCGCCAAATACCAGCACAAGAATTTGCTTATACTATACGATGCTGTCGGTACACTTGCTGACAGCGTTGGCAACGCTCTCAATCAACCTGAGCTCATCAAGATTCTTATGCCGCCTTTGATCGCCAAATGGGATGCTCTACCTGATGACGACACGGATTTGTTCCCCTTGCTAGAGGTAAGATGCTCATTTTTCAGGGAAAAGGCGTCTTATTGACCAATTCCACTAGTGTTTGTCCTCTGTAACGTCTGCTCTTGGACAAGGCTTCGTTCCTTTTGCGGCTCCCGTATTCTCGCGGTGCGTCAAGTTGGTGCACAATACCCTGGTGGCCGCACGCATGCATGCGGAAAACAATACTTTGGACATACCCGACAAGGATTTCATGATTGTATCCTTGGATCTATTATCAGGCTTGGTACAAGGGCTAGGTCCGAGTAGCGAGAGCCTCATTGCAAGCTCACAACCTCCTCTCGTACCTTTGCTTTTAGCGTCCATGACAGTAAGTACCACTGTCCTCCTATTGCGCACATGTTGCTGACTTTGCCTCTCTTAGGATCCCGTACCCGAAGTGCGCCAGTCCACGTTTGCTCTCTTTGGTGACATGACGATTTCCTGCTTTGGACACGTCAAGCCATGTCTTCCACAATTACTACCAGAGTTGTTGAACCAAATCGAACCTCAAGCTGAACACGTTAGCGTTTGCAATAACGCAGCATGGACAGCTGGTGAGATCGCCTTGCAATGGGGTGCTGAGATACAGCCTTGGGTACAGCCATTCCTACAACGCCTCATTCCCCTAC
Organism: Bifiguratus adelaidae; assembly: GCA_002261195.1. Lineage (NCBI taxonomy): Eukaryota > Fungi > Mucoromycota > Endogonomycetes > Endogonales > Bifiguratus > Bifiguratus adelaidae. Next base: position 20,338 of record MVBO01000113.1, read on the forward strand.
TCAATAATGAACACACACCGAGGACGTTGGCGGAGAACGCAGCCATCACCATTGGAAGGCTCGGTCTTGTATGCCCCGATGTCGTGGCACCTCACCTGGAGCATTTCGTAGAGATGTGGTGCAAGAGTCTACGAACCATAAGGGATAATGAGGAAAAGGCGAGCGCCTTCAAGGGACTGTGTGAGATGGTCGGCCGAAATCCACAAGGCGCGGTGAAAAGCTTCTTTTGGTTCTGCGATGCCATTGCCCAATGGCAACAACCTGACGCGCAACTTAATGAGATCTTTGGCAATGTAAGTCTCTTCACGTTAACATTGAACTGTGATTAACCCTCTTTTTTCTAGGTGCTCACCGCATACAAGAACATGTTTGGTCCCAATTGGGAGTCAGCCACCAGCAGTTTCCCTCCTCCTCTACGCACTATTCTGCATGAACGTTACGGCGTCTAGACCTCCGATTGATTCGGCCATTTACCCCCTTCTTTCCAGTATACTTGGACCCTTTTTTCTCAAGATTAGCTTTTCACCAAGTATACATTAGACATTTTCCTAGTCGTTTTTCATTGTAGCTTTTTCTCCGCTCCCAAAAGGCATTGTTCTCGTTTCTTTTCATAAACGCGTGCTTTTTATATCTCTTTTAGATGGTAAGCGATGGGGTAAAGAGCATGTGTGAGTGCTTAAATGATCTGTAGCCAACACAATATATATCCAGCGTCGTGCAGACGGACGGTAGGTGTCTTTGCTTCTATCGCATGGACTCGAGCTCACTCGACATTAAGCTCATTCCGATGCCATTTGGTCTATCGCGTGGTCAAAGAGTACCGATTGGGTCATTACAGGCTCAGCAGACGCGACTGTTCGGTGCTGGTAGGTGGATAGGCTCCATATACGCGTTCTGATGGTTTTTAGGGATGGAGCGACCGGTGAACCGACGCATGTGCTCACAGATCACAAAATGGGAGTCATCTCGGTGGACGTGGACCGACAAGGCACAAGTAAGAGAAACTTGCGGGTTTGACGACTATACTCATGATTGTAGCTCTTGCGACCAGCTCCATTGATGCTCAAATCCACGTGTATGATCTCACCAATGAGCCGACATTGAAACAGACGGTGAATAGTGTACCGACCGAAGCTTGGACGATCAAGCTTAGTCCAGAGGGTGATTTGGTCGCGTCTGGAGCGCACAATGGCAATCTGAACCTGTATAGCGTGGCTTCCGGAGAGAAGGTTCAGAGCTTGGCCACACGGAAACGGTTCCTGATGAGTGTTGCCTATGTAAGTGATCCCAAGGTAATGAGGATGGATATTGAAGTTTGGATGCAGAGCCATGATGGACATTATGTGGCCGGCGGTGCCGACAATGGAACCATTTACATCTTCAACACCGAGACTGGACAACTCGTCCATACCATGTCAGGTAAGTCTTCGTATTTTTGGCTTACCTTTGCGATCCGATCGCTCACAGGCGCCATGGCCTAGGACATGCCTTGCCAACACGCGCCCTCGTCTTTTCCCCGGATTCCAAAACACTCATATCAGGATCTGACGATAAACGTATACACATTCATGATATCCAGCATGGCAATATCGCTGCTAGTCTCTCTGGTCATGCTTCCTGGGTCCTCTCTGTAGATACGCCAAGGGAAGCCTCAGGTCTTGCCATCAACCAAATTGCTAGCGGCTCAAGCGACAAGAAATGTAAAATATGGGATCTCGGCATGCGTACGTGTCTAGAGACGATGGATGCTCATGAAGATCAGGTGTGGGCTGTGGCCTATAATCCAAACGGCACCAAAATTGTCACTGCATCGGATGACAAGAGTCTTCGATGGTATTCCAGTGGCGCCTAAATGTATATCTGATGCGAATAAAAGGTGGAGCCATTACGCGCGCGCCGCTATCTCTATTTCCATTTTGCATAGAAATTTTGCACAATGCAGGCATTCTGGCGTCACTGTGGACTCTTGGTCTCGCATGTCTTTGTGTCCTTGTTGCATCATCCAAAGTGATGACGATCTGTAAAGGTTGTCTTGCAAATCGTTGAGATAGGCCTACTCTTGTGAGATGTTTGATGCAAAAAGTGATTTCTGGGAGAATTGAAGAAACGTTCCATGACATGACATGGCAAGCCATCCTTGTCACTCTTACATACATACACTTCAATCTTCGTCCAACCTCACACTTCTCACTTCATCCAAATGTCTCGAGCGAAAAATTGGCTTCGATTGACTCAACCGCAATTTTCCTTCTGTTCTTCCGATACCCATGCTGTAGCATGTCCTACTTTCCCAACAGTAAAAAGAGCACAGGGTCATCCTTTACTCAGAACGGTCCACGTCGCTTCTCGTTGGATGCACAGCCGTCATTATCACCACCGCCATTTCGTCCTGCTCATGGACTAGATGCAGACTTTGATTCCAAATTTGACATCCCGAGGGTGGCCTCGCCGCAATCGGTGGCAGCACAGGAAAGTCGACAGCGGATTAACGCCGTCCGACCTCAATTTGGACTCAGTGCGGCACAAGAACAAGCCATCTTTGCCGACAAGTCAAGGCGATTACTCAACATCATTCGTGATACGCGAAACATCCTGTCAGACCTAAGAGAGACCAATAGAAACCGATTTCTAGTTCACTACCCGCTGGTGGCACCGAATTCATCAACCTCTAACCCATCGACCTCTCGAAAGCCGCTTTCCCGCTCATCGAGTTTCAGTCCTCAAAATGATACCCTCGGTCATCCGAAACCTCCTTCACCCGCACCACGCGACATGCTTCGGCGTGGTTTCTCGACCAACAATTTCCCCATCACTGCACCAACGATCGGTGAGCCCGTAGAAGTTCCTGAAACGCCAAGCTTACTTTCCGCCGAAACATCACGCGCCTTCAATCAACAGCTCAACGTCTTGCGGTTGGATATGCGATCAGGCCCGAATGCATTGACGGATATAGCTCATTTGGAAGATCGCACGATATCCTATCTCCTAGATGAACAGATCAACAACAGCGTCAAGCATCTCAATAACCTCGAAACGCGAGTTTCGGATACGAGTTCAAAGGTATTGGTGACCGGCGATCTGAATGCCGGCAAATCGACATTTGTGAATGCCTTGCTTCAACGCGGTGTCTTGCCCATCGATCAACAACCGACAACATCCGTATTTTGCGAAGTGTTGGATGCCGATGCCGAAAATGACGGCGTGGAAGAGGTTCATGGCATACGTGGAGGATCCCAGTACAAACGAACCAATACTGCGAGCTACGATCGCCTAGAGTTGCGGCATCTATACAAGTATGCCGTCGAGGGACCAGAAGAAGGCAATCCCTACACCCATTTAAAAATTTACACGCGCGATCGACGTCGATTGGAGGAATCTCTGCTTCATAACGGTGTGGTCGATATTGCTCTTATAGACTCACCTGGCCTCAACACGGATTCCATCAAGACGACCGCTGTCTTTGCTCGACAGGAAGAAATCGATGTTGTCGTCTTTGTCGTTTCAGCCGAGAACCACTTTACGCTTTCCGGCAAAGAGTTTCTATGGAACGCAGCCAATGAAAAGGCGCATATCTTCATTGTCGTGAACCGTTTCGATGCGATTCGTGACAAGGAACGATGTAAACGACTCATTCTAGAACAGATTCGACAGCTATCACCGCGGACCTATGAAGATGCCGAGAATTTGGTGCATTTCGTGAGTGCTGGTAGTGTAGGCATGGAGGAAATGGACTTTGATGAAGAAGGGCCCGGAGACGAGGTGGAGCAGGAGGAAGAAGAAGGAGAAGAGGAGGAATACGAGGAGTCGACCGACGTGAAGGGCAAGGGAAAGGCAAAGATGACGACGCGCAAAAAGGGTAAGGCGAATGGACACACGGGTCGTACGGTTGATGTGCCGGTGGAATTTGGGCGGTTGGAACGGTCACTTCGTGCCTTTGTCCTTGAGAATCGCACCAAATCCAAACTCAATCCTGCCAAGCATTACGTCCGAAATGTTCTCAACGATGTCCAAGTCTTGGGCGAATCCAATCAGGCCAAGGCAAAGGACAGTCTCAAGGACGCCAACGACTTGCTCGAAGAACAACGACCTACATATGAACGGCTGCTGAATGCACAAACCGAGATGCTCGAGGAAGTGGAGCAGATGGCGGAGGACGCGGTGCATGCCATAGAAACATCGACGGGCGATCACTTGACGGACATGGTGGACCATTTGAACGATGCCTTTAGAGGCCTTGAATACCCAGGATTGTTTCTCATCTGGCAATACGCTCAAGACGTGGTGGATTCGATGGTGCAAATGGTCGTGGGTGGTGTGCGCGAATGTGAAGAACGTGCTGCGGAAGAAACGTTGGCCACAGCGGAAGACATGGAGGAGACAGGCAGAGAGTACCTTGAGGGTCCGGTCAACGGTTTTGCGCATGCAGAGAGCTCGGGCACCAGTGGCAGTGCGAATGGTGGATCCGGTACGCCAGCGCACCAAGAAGGCGATGACCAGAGTCTTGTGCCCAACATTGACGTTGATGTCATGTTTCCTGTGACGCAGAAAACAAGCAATGCGCTCACCAGACCACTCCATATCCAAGTGGAGCCCTTGGACTTTTTCGATTTCGATCTTCAAGAACGCTTATCTGTAATGAGTGTCTCTACCGCCGGTCTGACCATGATTGCGGGACGATGGCTGAATGTACGAAACGTCATGGGCGGGCTATGGGATGTCAGCGGCGTGCTTGGTCAATCGAGCAGTCGGCGCTGGATGGTACCGGCCATGAGTATTGCTGGTGAGTGTGGTAACCGGTGCAGGTGAAAGACTAGAGGCTCACCTCCTACAGGATTAGGATTGGTGGCCTTCATGCTGAGCGACATGCGACGCGCTGTCGAGCGGAAACTATACAAGAAAATGAGACGACAGCTTGATGAGGCATCTTATGTCGATGTTCAGTCCTATCGTATTGCTCGACAATCTCGAAAACAGCTACGGCGTGTGGGATACGCACTCCAAAACAGGATCCATCGTGCCTTGGAGGGATGCGAGCAGCAACGGGAAGAATGGGTACACCGAGTACAAGTCTCGGAAGAAGCCTTGGAGTTCTTTTCGAACGTCCTGAAAAAGGTGGAGCAATTGAAAGGTGATGTACAAAACGTGGTCGTTGAAGAACGACGAGTCACCCCTTCGGAGCTAGATTGAATTGCTACAACAATGTGTCTATATATACGTCTACAATACAGTTATTGTCCCGTACGAGATTGTAGTTCTACTGTCCAGACCACCGGTGCATCTGTCTCAATTTCTACCTCATCGGCGTCCAGCATATTCGATGTGCTAACCATGCCACCAAATTGACACCAATAATCCGCTAGACGCAACACCATGAGCTCAAACCTCTCCAGTCCATGCAATACTCACTTAGATTCCATCTCAGACCTCGTGTCGTCAAATGACATCCTGCAACACCAATCGGCATCACTCCACACGTCGGTCCCTCATACCGTCGATCACACTTGATCACATGTTTGCCTCTATCCAACAAAACGGTCATATTCTCGTCACTCAACAGCCATATCCGTCGATCCTTGTCATCCTTGTAATAGAACAAGAGATTGATACTGTGGATCGTTTGATCAAATCGACCTCCAAGCGCACCAAACCCAATCACATCGACCTTCCCTTGCTTATCCGCCCAGGCTATACTCTTCATGAAATCGGTGGCGTTCTCGTCCGTGTCTTGGACTAGAGGGACCCCGCGCGTCGTGTAATAATCGCGTACCGTGTCGCGCAACGAATCCAAATCACCGCATATCGCATTGGGAATATACCTAGACAAACTCAATGACCTGGTTATACGGTGCGCCAATCTCGCCTACCGTTCCAGCGTCACGGGGTCATCCTTGAAGGCATCGTAGAGCCGATTCGCTCCGCCGTCCGCGCAAATGCGTAGCGTTGCTATGATGCGCAAGCATGAATGACCCATCAAAGGTACGATAAAAACTCACCATTCTTCCATAGGAGAGGAAAAATGTCTTTGCGATTGTGGATGGGTTGGTTAAGTATGACGAGCGCATACTCTTTGCTGCTAGGCTGTAGAAACAGTGTCGAGTCCCAGGTTGTCATGACCGTTGCCCTTGAGCGTGTGTGACTGTGAATCAAACGAGGGCCGGCCATAAACAAAGGTTTAGGAACACTTGTCTTTGAACGCTTCTTGTTCTTGCTACTCGACACTCGCACACCATGGGACGCACATTCTTTGTTGGCGGTAACTGGAAGATGAACGGGTCCCTTGCTCAGATTTCTGGCTTGGTGGACATGTTGAACAAGACAGACATACCCCCGAACACAGGTAAGGCAAGGATTAGTCAGAAACAAGCAAGGACTGACCGGGTGATAGAGGTCGTTGTCGCTCCTCCTTCCATCTATGCGGATCGTGTGCGCTCCACCCTCAAGAAGGAGATCGGTGTCGCTGGTCAAAATACCTACACTAAGCCGAACGGCGCCTATACCGGTGAATTGAGCCCCAACATGTTCAAGGATGTCGGTATCGAGTGGGTCATCCTTGGTCACTCTGAACGCCGTGAGCTTTTCAGGGAGACGGACGATATCGTGGGTGAAAAGACCAAGCATGCGTTAGAGTGCGGTCTAAAGGTGATTGCTTGCGTGGGTGAGAAGCTCAATGAACGTGAACAAAACATCACCATGGACGTGGTGTCTCGTCAATTGGAGGCTATTGCCAAATATGTGTCGGACTGGAAGGACATTGTGGTTGCCTATGAACCCGTCTGGGCCATGTAAGTGAATGGGACCGTGTAATCTGATGGGTGACCAGAGTTGACGGCGTCGTACAGAGGTACTGGCAAGGTGGCTACACCAGACCAAGCCCAAGAAACACACCAGGCCATCCGCAAATGGTTTGCCGATAACGTCTCTCCTCAAGTGGCGGAGTCCATTCGCATCATTTATGGAGGTTCCGTCTCGGGATCCAATGCCAACACCTTGGCCAAGGAGCAAGATATCGATGGCTTCTTGGTGGGAGGTGCTTCCCTCAAGCCTGAATTTGCAAACATTATTCGTGCCCGTGCATGAGTGGCATAGAAAGAGAGCTTGATCCGGATGGTTCTGATTTTGGATTTGCATATGCACTTTATAAAACGGTTCACAGATCCTCGAGCCTCGAGCGTCTTGACCACCATCTAATACATTCTGACATTTGCTATGTACAGTATGATCCTTTCTCTACGTATCCTTCAAGCCCATTTTCAACAAGGCGGACACCAGCGCCTCTTCCACAAAATCTAAAATGATCGCATCATCCCGCTTGGCCTTTTGTACAATGAGCGAGTCGCCAGAGACGATGCGTGAATCTGTCTTGGAGAGGCCTAACAACTCATTCCAGTCGATGGCATCCAAATCGATGCCTGCACCGTGGAGCCACTCTCTAAAGGCGCCGTTTTCCCATAGCGCACTCGTATAGGTGCCGGCACTGCCTCCATGAATCTTGGCAAACCAGGCTCTGATCATGCCAACAGCGATGGTGAGGTGTCGCCTGGCTTGTTTGGCCAACTCTGGCTCGCGGTCGCCAAGTTGGGCTACCGAATAGTGGACTTCGCAAGCCAGCATCAGCGCGTGAAAGTCGACGGTTGATTTCGTGTGTTTAGACGTGTAGCTCGCCAAGACACAGATATTATTGGCAGTTGTAATGCAGGTTTGAATAGCGCGATTGAGGAACTGGAATACCGTCGATGTGGTGGGTCCGAGTTTGGTGAGATCGGTTGGAAGGAATCGAATGTTGAGCCACAAGAGCGTCGTGTAAAATTGTTGCATGATGAAAACCACCGCGGGAGGTGGATCGAGTTCTAACAGCCTGATTTCAGTCAAGGGATCAAAAGGACGACCCCACTTCAAGTCGTCCTCCAGCTTGTTGTCGTAGAAATTGGTCAACAAGCCTTCGACTTCGAGACACGCGTCAACCGGCACCATGCCGACTTTCTGATGGCCGTCAAAATCCTCCAGCAAAAGTCGCCGTATGGTCTCGACCCTCTCATTGTCACCCGAGTAGGCCAAGTGCATCAGTCCAAGGAGATGCTGGTACGCCCTAATGCTGAGTCGGCATGCCGCGTCTTCGAACGGTAGCGCCTTGGGTGGAGGTAATCTATTCAACATGTCTTTGAAATTGTGCTCATAGCTGCTCTTGGCGGCATTGTGAAAGCGGTGCATAAAGGAGACCCGCATAGTCATGCTCGTGACGACCCAATTGCATCTGTTGAACAACTCCTTCTCTACTTTCGGATCCATGTCGGCAGTATCCGGAAAACTTCTCGTTCCGGCTATTGGCTCCATCATCTCAACAAGTAGGCGTGCATGCGACAGATACGTCTTGGCTTTGTCAAAGTTGAGCTTGATCAAGCAGTAAGCTTGAAGGGTGAGAAGCGTGAGGACATTGTAGATGCTAGGCGTATCGAACTCATCCTCTATGCGTTCTCTCGCCTTTTCGTAGTAGTAGGTGCCAAGTCGTCGGGCATATCCCAAGTCTGGGGGAAAGTTGGGAAAGATATCCTTGTCCCACCACATGAGAATGACTGAGCACGCACCCATGGCGCTGAGAAAAGGGACAGTGAGCGGATCTTCGGTTCTATTGTAGATGTTGATTAGATGACTTTTGCTGACCAGCGGCATGATTGGATGTATATCGTTGAGGTAACAGTTAAGAATGGACGGGATCCAGCGGACTGCCTCGGCATGCGTGATGTTGTTGACTGGGACAATCCGAAATTTGCCGTCGCTGTTCATAGAAAAGACATTTTGGAGCCAATCGCGCATATGATATCCGATGGCACCTCGATGAGGATTTGTGAGGAATACACGGGGTGGAGTGATGGATGATTGGTTCGGGCTGGGTTGTTCCTTGGGGAGTCTTGGCACGGACCCGACAGCGGCGTCGAAGATTTGATCTTTCCACTCAGTGCCAAGGACTTGTGCCCCATGCATCATAAATGCCTGTAAATCTTGCAGAGAGCTGATGTTTGTGAAGATGCGAAGACCATTTTTGGTAAGGGTGAAACGCCAAGGCGGAGAGTCACCATGTTGAAATGACGAGATAACATCTGCTACCGCCTTCGAGGTCAATGCCAAATTAGATTCGATGGTGCTGTCGTCGCTTGCACCACGTCCTTCGCTCTCATCGCTTGTCGATAGTGACGTCCAATCCAACCCGAGTGGTGACTGTAACGCTTCGTCCGTCACGTAATCCGAGAATAACGTATCGATCAGTAAGGAATCTCCGGTTATGCCGTCCATTGGAATCATGGCATTGCTCATATCGAGCTCATCATCGATATCAAGAGGTGTATTGCTGGCATTGGATGCTGCTGCTTTTTGTGCCAAGACTCTCTTCATCTCCTCCTCAATTTGTCGAATCTGCTCCTCGAGTAGCTCTACCTCTGATTGCGAGGCTACGTCGATCATATCTGCTTCCTCGATACCGAACGGAGATGTCGGGCTGGATTTCCGCGATGACTTTGCTTTGGCCAACAACGCTTTGCGCTCCTTGAGAGAAATATCTTGACTGAAGTAACAGTGTAATCGAAGTCGTCTGCATCGTTCGCAGATACGTTCTCCTTCTGGCGGAATAACGCACTTTCGTCGTTGCTTCCTGCAATTCTCGCATGGCTTGTTTCGTTTGCGAGGTTGATGCTCTGAGGGTGTTGAACCGTCAAAGTCTGTAACGAACATCTGTCCGTCACTCTCTTCTTTCATTGTCGTCGTCATTGGTGGAAAGCCATATACTCAATCTACAGAAGAGGCGATCCTTGCAAAAACACTATTAGTCCGCGCGTCCAATCAATCAGCAGGACAAAAAGAATGGCGCAGTCTTGACTCAGAGTGTTCCGAAATATTTGTAGAGGTTGCTTAGTGGTATGGCTAGTCTATCTATTTACACACTTTGACAGGGGTTGAACATCAATGGATACCGAGTTTGAGCAAAGAGGAAACCAACGCCTCTTCCATCAGGTCGTATACGATAGGTTTGGAGGTCTTGTCTGGTTCTCTTCTCCCTACTTTGCCAGAACGGATGGCAAGACAGGCAGTACTTTTCCTAACCAGGTCATTGAACATCCTGGATTTGGGATTAATGCCTGCGCCTTCCAGCCACTGATGAAAAGCGACACTATCCCACAAATCTTGCGCTCGAATTTGGGCAGCATTACCATGGATCCTGGCGAACCAGGCTCTAACGATCGCGACAGAGCGAATCAGGCAGTGCTGGGCTTGCCTTGCCAAAGGTGGTTCGATCGTACCCATTTGCGCCACCGAGTATAGTAACTCGCAAGCGAGCATAAGTATCTTGAAGTCTGCATTCACCTTCGTGTACGCCGTAATATAGGAGATCAAGTTGCAAATAGTGTTCGCGGAAGTGATGGAAATACGATAAGCGTGGTGGAGGAATTGATGTACGGCTGATGTAGGCGGTTGTAACTTGTCGAGATTTGACGGCAAAAAGCGGATATACATTCGCAGATGGACAGCATAGAATTGTTGCATGAGGTATAACATAGCTTGTGAGGGCTTGAGTTGCAACAACCGAGCTTCCGTCAAGAGTTCCAGTGGACTCCCCCATTTGAGTTCCTCTTCCAAACCTTCATAAAAATGCGCCAATTTCGATTCCATATCGAAGCATAGATCAATAGGTACTGGGAGCACCTTCTGATCGTCTGTGGAAATCTCTTGGAGTAATTTGCCCGCAGCGTCAGCTTGCCATATATCAGATCGAGAGTGAATTCTCGAAAGTGCTGATAGATGTCTATAGGCTGCAATCATGAGCTGAATATCATCATTTTCGTAAGGAAGTTCCTGCGGCGGCTCCAAAGTAGATTGGCTTTGAGGAAGAGATTTTGCTTCTTCCTTGAGCTCGATAGCTTCAACCTTGCGATGAAGTGTAAAAGAGAGCCGAATGGACATTGGCATAACGAGCCACTTTAGTCTTTTGAAAAGCTCCGTTTCAACGTCAGGATCCATGTCGGACGTATCGGGAAGGCTTCTTGTACCAATCATCGGTTCCGTAGTCTGCAAAAGTAATTTGGCATGGGATAGGTACACCATTCCTCTTGCAGGATTGAGCGTGATCAAGCAATACCGTTGCATCGCCAGGAATGCGAGCACATTGTACATACTAGGTGTATCAAATTTGTCATCCATGCATAAGCGTGCTTGCTTGAACAAATACGCGCCGAGTCGCCTTGCGTAAGCGGCATCTCTAGGGAAACCTGGAAAAGCGTCGTGGTCCCACCACGCAGCAGTTACCAAGTTAGCTCCGCATGCAGGGAAAAACGGAAATGACAAAAGGTCTTCTGTTCTGTTGAATATGCCGATGATATGCGATCTGCTGATGACGGGATAGCCGGGAAGAACGTCATCGAGGTAGGAAAAGAGCATTGTAGGGATCCAGCGCAAGGCATCCGCGCGCATGTCCGTCTCGAACGCGTCGGTACTGGCTTCGTCGACACGTTTCGTCTCCATGAATTTCCTCAGCCAATCCGTGAGGTGAAATTCTATGATAGCTCGCTTTGGATTCGTAAGAAAAATGCGCGATGGGAGCGATGTCTTTTGCGTCGTATTTCGCTCTTGTCTCGGTAGACGTGGAATCGGTCCTGTGAATGATGGAAGCTGATCCTCCCACTGAATGCCGACAATGTTTGCGGCCAACCGCATGAACGCGTGCAAGTCATGAAGCGATTGTACATTCGTGGAAATAGAAGGACCATTCTTTGACTCTTGAATTCGCCAAGCCAGAGCATTTCGGCAATCATGTTGAGGTGTCGTAGCTACCGTCGACGCTTTTGTAGGTAAATTTGGGTAGTAATCGGCATATATCCGCTGCTTTGGTGAATTCGTCGTGTGGATGGCCTCAATTTGCTCTTGCATGTCCTGCATCTGCGCCTGAAGTTGCTCGATCTCGAGTTTCGACACTTTGCTCCGCTCCTTCTCCCTTCTAGTTTTCGGAGTAAACGGATCGGTGAACCGGATAATGTTCTTTCTGGCGGTAGTCGCATCCAGGGCATGGGCATTGACAGAGGCTTCGGGGGCGAAATAACACTTGAAGCCAAGGCGTCCGCATCGTTCACATACCAACTTCCCATCGGGTGGCAGGATGCACTTGCGCCGTACACCTCGACACCGTTCGCAAGGCGTGGTACGCTTTCCTCGCCTTATCCGCTGAGTCTTGGTCACGTTGAAGTTCTTGTCTGTATGCGCGTGAATCGCTGACTGCGTCGTTCACTTGATGTCAACTTGCAGTGAGCAGATAAACACGCGATACATAGCCCAAGTGTACATACACCCGTTTTGTGTACCAGTAAAGCCTGCGGAACAAAGCCCAACCAATTCGCCGCAAATGTAATCCAATTGGACTCTTGCCAATTTAGCTCAGAGTTGAGCAAGTTCTGGTCGATTGTATCACGCACATGCTTAGCCCAAGAAAGGTTGAGATCGAACGACTAACCCAGATGGGTCAATGAACGTGTCTAACTTGTCAAAAAAAGCCTGAGTTGGTGATTCACACATCTCGAATTTAATGCTTAGCTATGTTACATTCTATCGCCGTTCGGGCCGTGGTCTGTTCTTGATATGTTGCCAGATCTTTTCTACTGCTTCTTCCTCTTTGATCTGGACCATGTATACTGTGCCAATGCCATTTTCATCGGTGACCATGATGGATATCCGTTTTGATGCTATTTTCTGAATGTGATCAGCATCGATGATTTTGTTGACAAGGAGTTTCCTGCTGTTGTTTTTGGTGGTTTCGATCCACACGTGTGATTCTTGAGAAGGCAATTGTAATGATAGCTTGAATAATGCTGCTCCAAGCGGATGCCAACTGGAAACGTCATTCTGCAAAAAGATTTTGCATTTGACAGCTAGGATAGGCTGGAGTTTTTGCTGAGTATCCGTGGGTGATTCTGGACCGGCGTGGGGTAAGCCTGGTGATCCCAAACGGGTCTCGACTGAAGGAGGCTTGATGGAGTTTGGATCGCGCTGTGCGCGTTGCAAATGCTTCAAGAGTACGTCTGCATCGGGAGTAATGTCCATATGAATGAGGAAATTGTCGATGCGACCGCCGACATCGATCTTGAGTGCAATGTCCGTTGAATTTTCCCGCTGGATACCAGTTGGAGGTAATATCCATGCATTGAGAACAATTTGACCAGATTCTTCTAAAAGTATGCAGATTCGTGCTCTTCCTCCAGCGCGGTAAATTTCAATGATGCAGTCGTCCTCCAGAACAGCCCACGTGTCGTTTTGCCAATAGAAGACTTCACAAGGCGGAGCACGATGGATGAGGTCACTGTCGTCTTGTTTCAAGGGCGGTGGTGACATGTTCATCGCGCCTGGTGGCGGAGGTCTGGGGTGAGTAAACACCGAGGGACTAGCACCCGGTGGTCGAACGATGCTTGGGCGAGGACCAAGCATGGGTGATCCGGGTCCGGGTCCAGGTCCCATATGTGGAGGCATGGGTCGAGGGCTCATGCCAGGCCGAGGCATTAGGCCTCTGACCGAAGCATCTCGCCCAACACCTGGGTGTGGCATCATGTTTGGTCCTCCCATAGGCGGCCGAGCGAATGGCGGTTGAGGGGAGAGATGGCCGTTGGGACCGGGACGGGGTGGCATATTTCCTAATGCCGGCGATAAGGCGTGAGGTTGTCGAGGGCTGGCTCCAGGATACGGGCTGTGAGCCAGCAAGCCTTGCCGGCCGTTCATCTCTGGTGGTCGTTGACCAGGATAAGGCCGATGCATCGAGCCCATATTTGGCGATCGCGGAGGGCCTCCTGGCCCCATAGGCCGCGGTCGCCCCATAGGACCCTCGTTGAAACTAGGTCTCGCAGTAAGGAGCATGCCTCTGCCTCCGCCAGGATGGGATGGCAATGGCTTATCGTATTCGGCATCGTTTGAATGGTGAGAGCGACCATCAGGCGATCTTGCACGTTGCTGGTTTTGTTGCATTGGTGACAACGAAGCCATTGAGGGTGATGGTGAGTTGTGCCGAGCTTCGAAATCATCGACAGGATAAGGTTGACTCATGGACGTTCCAAAACCACCTTCGCCGTGAATCGGAGGCGGACTAGCCTGATCTCTTCTCACGTCCGCACCGCCTTCGGACCCAGAACTGCTACCCAATGGGGAGACAGATCTAGCTGGAGGTTTCTCGGCGCTTCTGCCAACACCAAGAATTTCGACAGTATTCATGGAAGCACCTCTAGACCCTTGGATCGACATATCCTCCACACGTCTGGCAAGATTAGGCGATTCGGTCTTCTCCTCGCCTAAGCCGTCCCCAAAGATCTTCAATTCTCTGGCCTTTTCGAACCAAGTGGACCTGGATTCCTTAGACATTGCGCGGACCGAAATGTGCTCTCGGCGCATGATGGATACCAGGAAAGTGTACTCTCCCAAAGCTGTTATTAGATTGTCAGACATCTGTTCCGTTCCCTTTGTTACCTGCACTTACACTCTCGTCCATCACCACCTCTTGTTATAAGGACATGTTTAAGACTCAGCGGCGGATACATAAGGATATACCGGCTTTCATCCGCAAGCGCCAAAGATCGACGGTCTTGGTCGGTTATACACCGAGTAATGACAATCAAATCAGTAAGCAATGCAATATGTGCCTTGACAGGTTGCTGAGACGGCGATGCGATCATGGTGAGGTCTTCTCGATAGACGATGTCTCGGTTCGAACCAAACTGCAGCTTGCATTTCTAGGAAGTCGTGAGTGACGACCGCAAAGTGTTACTCTATTCGTATTGTTACTTACTCTTGGCTGCTTTGTAAAGAGATCGAGGACATGATTTGTATCGATTTCTGCCTCAAAAGTTTCTAATTCTGTAGTTCGACCTGATGGATGGTGATGATGATTTAAGGGAGATCGAGGTGAAGGTGGCAGGTTCTTGGATGAAGAAAATGAGTGGTTTGGCAATTCTAAGTGGAGCGAACCCGACGACTCTTTTCTCGATGGCTGGGGTGGCTGGGGCACCGAGGACTGAGAGCTCTCAGAGTCGGAGCGGCCCTGCAACGCTCTCGCAGCGGCATTATTACCCGACGCTTGCAACTGCTTCTGCGCCATCAAAATCACCATATCAATGCGCTGATTTGCTTGCGTTAAGATCTTGTGGTCAGATCGACCAGGCTCGGTACTTTCGAGGAGTCGCTGGGAAACCATTTTAGCTTACGTGAACATGGGACAGGTGGCCACATTATGTAGCTTACCTGATACAGCTTTTTGTAATAATGCATACGGCTAAGTGGACTCTGCAAAAGCGCATCCATATCCAAATTGTTTTCCTAAAATTGACTTCGTGAGCAGGCAATGTCCATAGCTAATTATATGCAGGAAGCAGACCTTGAGTACTTTCTTTAAGCCTGTGTTATGTATGACGTCGCTTCGCTGGCTTAATTTGGGTTTGTAACTTCGCGAATAATTTGCGTACGGAGCTTCCATGTCATTGACCTGCAAATTAATCTTAAATGGTGTGTTCAAACCTGTCGATCACGTCGCATTTACCCAGTTCATGAGCGTATCCCCTAATTCTTTAGCTGCCTGGGGCGTTGCAGATATTTTGGAAAGTTTCTTTATAAATATGTCCTTTAGGATGTGCGGTTAAATCAATGCAAAAGCTCGACTTACGGCCAGAAAGCGCTTGTTAACCTTGTAGATCGCTTCACAGCCATCGAGCATATCCAAGAGATCTCCGGGCGCAGGATCGTACGCTGTAAAGGACGGAGCGATGATCTATGGAAAGCAAAAAGCCCAGCTGAGGTCAACACCTGAACATACCCAAAATATCTGATACAGTTCATCATGTACTTGCCTGCGTAATATCCTTCAAGCCATCCACATAGACGCGCTCGCTCTCCAATAAATCTGTGAGCGGATTCCCGCGGCTCCTGGGTGTTGTAGGCGAGGGAGGAGAGGATGCGGTATATAACGTAGGTGAGGTCAGTACCGGAGATGGCGAAGAAAGGGACTGCGCCCTTTGAGACATGTGTGAGTACGCCATTATCGCAACCCTGTAACACTCTAGTCCCAACCAAAACCTATGGGACACTGAATCTAAACAGCGGACGAAGTGAGAGTGCGCAAAAGTTGAACCCAATGAATTCGAGACATAACCCTAACCCATAATGTAAAGTTGGGCGCGTGGGTCAAACGAACGGTCAGGAAAGCTTATGGACACTGGGTGGCATAGTTGCATAACAGGGTAGGGCAAGGCATGATGTGGTGATCGACGAAATGCGAATTAAGGTCTCTAATGTGTGTGTAATGCCGGGTTAAGGTTGCGTTGAGCGTGAGTTCATGCAAATTGTGCACGTCATCATTTTCAGTGGCTGGCAGGGTCTTGTTTGTCGCTTCTTTTGACGTTTGACTGTATGCCATCTAGATCACTACTGGTAAACAACGGTACTACGTCAATAGCAGAGGCAAAGGTGGACGCACGTGCGTATTAGCGGTGTTTACCTCATACGCGCTTCGCACGGGACTTGAGGAAAACTTGTTCCGTGACCAATAGAGAGTGGACAGAAAAACAGCGTTCAAAAGAGCAGTTGCTGCCTGACGCCGATCCTGACATTCACTTCCTGAGTATATGCTGTCCGAAGACGGTGGTTTCGATGCTAGTTTGAGTATGGAAACAGACATTGTCGGACGATTGCAGCAGTGTGTGCATGAAGCCGCCAGCCACAGCGGGACTACAGATACAGATGCGTTGGAGCTTGATAACTCGTCAGTAACATCTCGCATTTGGCCGTCTGAGGACGGTGACAAGGATGGTTTGCAAGCTGGAGGCTTGCCACAAGGGCACTTTGCCAACACCGACCTGAGTGCCGTTGACCAATCAAATCTCATCACTCCTAACACATCTAATGGGGATGCAAAAGCACCATCAACGTCCAACAAGGGTATGTAAGAATGGAGGGGCTAATACTTCGGCATACTGTCATGAACTGCAGTACATAATGTGCACTGTGCGATTCAATGGCGACTCGGGAAGGTCCCGAGAACCGATGATAGATTCTAGTGATCCTATGCGCTGTTAACAGAATTAATACCCTTTTTCTTTGTTCTTCCAGCAACATACACAGAAACAAGTAAATCTGGCCGCTTTACGTTCACCCCCGAGCACAATAAATACCTAGAAGAACGATATCGTGAGAAGTCTCATCCACAAAAACAGGAGGTAAATCATTCGTTGTATGCTTCGCTTGCAATGCTCAACTGACCGTTATTAAGCGAGAAGAGATGGCTGCTGTTGTTGGCTGCAATGAACACGCGGTATGTATCTCTGAATTTGCTAGCGTGTCTGGTGTATAATTCGTCCTAAAATGACATTCCTACAGATATACAATTGGTTTTTCCGACGGCGGAAGCGCGAAAACGAACAGGATTTTATCGTTAGCATACCTACCAATCCGGATGCTCAAGCTGGTAAGTTTTACCAGATTTGCCATCGCCAGGCCATCCTCGAAGCAGACAGCCCTAGCGAAATTCGCTAAGGCTGACACTGCAGCAGCAAACATCCCGTGGGCACAACCTTACATATCAGCAATGCAAGGTATCTCTGCTCATGGGTTATTGCTGTGGACGGCTTTCGACCTGGCAATTGGTGATCGATTGAACGATCCTCATGCCTAACGTCTTTGCCACATTTTCCTAGAAATGCTTTCCGCTCAAGTTATATCCGATGAGGTTGGTACACTCACCAACGAGTTTGATAGCCCAAGTACGGAAATTGATGAGTTGTCCTTTTTATCACAAAAGGAAATATATGCAGATGAGGCGCGTGAACTGAAGTTAGGCCGACCGTCTTCATCAGCAACTGCTGAAGATGCGTCGGCTCCAGTATCTAAGGTAGGTTACATGCCCGAAAAGGTTGTTCGAAATCTGATCCGTTGATATGACTTGACTAGATTGAACAAAGATCAGCCATGTCCCCTAATGAGAACAACTTCAATGGAAACATACCTGATCAACAAGGCGAAGCCAGTCTTTGTGCATTACTGAACCAGAACCCCAGAATGCTGGTGGAAATAATGCAAACCCGATCAGATGTTTACACCCGCCGAATGGCGCTTACCGCGATACAAAAGGAACCGTCCAAAGTCCATCTCTCAAAGTACGTTGTTACTAAATTAATTAAATCCTTATTCCAACAATGCGATCATGACTGATCCTTTGCTATTGTTAGGTTGATTGAAGCGGGCGTACTGGAAGTTTTCGGCGATTGGCTAGACGATTCTGTTGAAGCGGCTTTGCGTAAGCAAACGTTAGAGGTAAGAACAAGATTCAAAAAGAACTTTTTGAAGGCAGAAATTGCTTCCAAATATGGAACTAAGTTGCTGGTTCGTAGATCCTGGCTTTACTTCCAGTGACCCTAAAAGAACTGACAAAGAGTAATATTGGGAAGCATATCAAACGAGTTGCGGCAAAAGGAGATCCAGGTAAAATTGAGCTTATACTCGCGTCTTTGAATATTGACGTTGCGTAGAGCACAAAAAGATCGCGCTCACGGTGTACAAACAATGGAAGAAGCTCATAGGTATATTTGCAAATTTCGTTGGTTTGATTACTGGATTAATGACTGTTGATTAACAGATCAAGTTTCTGCGCCTGCAGAGTCTGCAAAACGTGCCTCGGACTCGAGTGATAACGGCAAGGCGACAAAGAAGTCAAGGGCAGGATCGGAACCGGGGCCTGTACGCTCTCCTGGCTCTCCCGTACGCAAATCTGCAGCAGTAGATGCTCCAAAAATGGCCACGGCCCAGGCCAACTCTGACTTTTTCGATACGTTTTCTGAACTGGCGACAACAAAGTCCGTCCCGAAAACCAATGTTCGCTTGCCCAGGAAATCGCAAGTATATGACATGACACTTGGAATCTGTCTGCTCATTTGCTTTCATTCACAGGTCTACGGATGAATCAAAGGGAAAGGCGGCGGCAGCCCCCAGTATCAGCATCGACATTATTCTAGATCAATGGAAAACCAGCCAGTCCGGGAGGGGAGAACCGACAAAACGTCCTCGGTCCGAGTCTCCAGCTCCTATACCAGCAGAGAATGTGGCACCAACCAGGGATCCTTCACGAAAGAAAAAGTCAGTCTCCTTCGCACCGGAAGCCGAGCTTAGACAGGTGCGCATATTCGAATTTGACCCAGAGGAATGGGGAATGGTGGCAGAAGAAGTACAACACCAAACACCACATGAGCGTGGTAACGCAAGGGATTTGGAACGCAATGAGGGTCTTGCGGCGTTCAAACGAGCTCGTTTGGCCGGACCTGAGGTTTTGCCGTGGTATGACCCACGACCTGTCTCCCTTCCAGATTCTTGTCAGCCAGCGGTTGTCAAGAGCGAAGAGGCGAGGATACAAGCTGCTCGGGAAGCCGACTCCCTGGCCGCTGTATACCTGAATGAAAGCCACATACCTCCATCTCCCCTGGAGCCGGATGAACCTAATCCTGTCGGTCCAGCCGCAGTCAAGATCATTCCCTTTGTTGATACGACGACCCAAGCTCCAGTACCAACAAGTAGTCAGCCACCAACCATTACCCCGCAGGGCCAGCCATTAGGATTTGGACAATACGTAGCTGGTCATGGGCTGTCTGTTGCAGAACCACAGTACCGCCCTGCGCAACATGCGCCGGTTCCATTTTCGTCTTCCACGCCAACACCATCAAAGCCTCCGGCACAAGCTCAACCGCCACCCTCTCAAGACACTAACGCGATTCTCGGCTCACTTCTACAGGCGCTTCAATCTACATCATCCCGACCACCCCAGCCCGGCCAAGCAGCTGCAGGGTCTCCTCCCGCTACGTTACAAGGCTTGATTGGCATGGATCCTAACGTGATGCAGCACTTGACATCCCTTGGACCTCAGTAAGTGAACACGTCGTCATGGATAGTGCGTATTAATCATCATTTGCAGGATACTTTCCGAATTGCTATCCTATGCTCAACATCAGCCATCCCGCCCCCCACAAGGTATACCCACCAATGGAGTATTAGCGCATGCAGGCCCAGTTGCTCCTCCCGCCTCGACCCCTTTCCAACCGAATCTTTCTCCCTATATACCCACCCCGTCTACACAAGCGCAATGGCGACCGCCCCCAGGTTATGCCATAAGATCTAGACCCCCACCAGACAATCGACCAGCCAATCGAAGAAACATTCCTTGTAAATACTATGCCCTCGGGCGTTGCAAGAATGGGGATCAGTGTCCATTCAGGCATTGAAGAGACCAATACGAATCGTAGCATTGGAATCTGATTTATCGGCAGCGAGACCACATTTCTCGTGTTAGTATTCCACAATAGCGTAAACCCAAAAAAGGAAATTCTTCTTTCGCATGATTTTGCAAGTCTCAATTGGCACTGACATAGCTTGGCTTTTCCTGGGCTTTACTTATCTCACTTTCCCATTTTCTCTGATACTCTATTGACATGGTGGACGTTGGCATTGTATTTCGCATCATTAACATCATCATTGGATGTATGATGGTGGTGGGTGGGGTATTCGTCGTTTTTGGCGGCGGCTTTCCATCCTTCATCCGTGGTATCTTTGTCCTGTAAGTCGAAGGCCGGGAGCACTCTTGCTCGTCGCCCCCGGGTCAAACACTCCTTTACCTTGACTGACAGGTGATGATAGTATCTTTGGATTGATGACGATACTGTTTGAGTTTCGGTTACCCGGCAAAATCACTCAATATGCTTCATTCATGTTTTCTTTCCTCGGTCGAGGCTTATGTGAGTGCATGGTAAGTGCATGCATTAGTGTATTCACTCCAGACTCTTAGTTTATATCTTGTAAGTCGTCGCTTCATGTCCGAGGTTTGTTGTATTCACCCTAGTAGCATCGGATGCATTGTGCTCGACTATTATACGGTCGGCATTGCTTTTGGTGCCATTGTAAGTGGAGCCGTGGACTCGAATGCCATAACTGACACCGTGTAGATTGTGATTGTCGGCATCGTGTATTGCATCCTCGAATTCTTTTCATCAAGAGTCAGCGTCGTGGCACCCTCCAACATGCAAAAAGACACGTTTTTCGAATCGGCCGGAGCAGCGACGGGTCACTCGTCGGGTGTGGGCGTCAATGATCGGTACGATGCCAATCCTTACGCCAATACCGCCACGAATTTTGGACCGCCTCCCGGGGGTCAACCGTACCAGCCTCAACAGGCTTATACAGGAGGTGTTGGTACAGGCGCGGTCTAGTGCGTCATGCAGACATTTATTGCTTAGGCTTAATATCCATACAGAATTGGTTTGACAATATATAGGATATGTATCCCATCCATGTGCACGTTGTTACCTAGAGACTGTCTTTGGGATATTTATGCGTCCATGCTGCACCACAGAGAAACAACCATCCCACTAACTCAAGCTCTCCTCAACCCAAAAGACCGTGTCTGCAAAATGAGATATCGTCTATAAAAAGTTCATGTATGATACACATTATTTGGCCAGCTTCTTTCTATACTCTTGCATCAATGCTTCCTGATCACTGGGCAACACAGGCTGATGATCCTTGTACTCCATCGAGAACTCACCCTTGCCTTGCGTAGCCGATCGCAACTCGGTCGAATAGCCAAACATGTTGTTGAGCGATACGTCGGCGGTCACACTAAAGGACTCTTCCTGCACATCCGTATCCACAATGGTTCCCTTGCGCTTGTTGAGGCCTCCAATGACGGTACCCTGGAATTCTGCCGGAGCGGTGACCGAGACGTTCATGATGGGCTCAAGCACCACGGGTTTGGCCTTCAAGAAGGCTTCATGGAAGGCAGCCTTGGTGGCAATTCTAAAGGCAAGTTCAGAGGAATCGACGGCGTGAGCCGCACCATCTTCGAGAATCATGCGGACGCCATTGATGGGGTGTCCAATCAGGGCACCTTTTTCCAATCCATCCTGGAATCCCTTTTCACAGGCAGGAATGTATCCGGTCGGAATGTTGCCTCCCACCACATTGTTGACGAAATCGGTGTCCTTGCCCGTATCTGGATCCCGTTGCATGGGCTCAAGCACACCCATCACACGACCAAATTGACCAGCGCCACCCGATTGCTTCTTGTGGGTGTAATTGAATTTGGCGGGTTGCGTGATAGTTTCGCGGAAGGCTACTTGAGGTTTGCCGGTCACACAGTCGACATTGTACTCGCGGCGCATGCGTTCCACGTAAATGTCGAGATGAAGTTCACCCATACCGGAAATGATGGTTTCCTTGGACTCGGCGTCAATGTGCACGCGGAAGGTCGGATCTTCCTTTTGGAAGCGATTGAGTGCTTTGCTAAAGTTGGCCGATTCTTTGCCCTTGGGCATCAACGAAAGAGAAATAACGGGTTCGGGAACAAACATGGAGGTCATGGTATAATTCAAGGTGCCATCGGTAAACGTATCGCCGGAAGCGCAATCCACACCAAACATGGCACAAATTTCACCAGCGCCTACTTGATCGACATCTTCCATTTCATTCGAATGCATGCGCACCAGACGAGGTACCTTGATCTTTTTGCCCGTCTTGACGTTGGTCACAAAGGATCCCTTCTTGAGCGCACCCTGATAGACACGAACATAGGTCAATTGGCCATAACGACCTTCTTCCAATTTAAAAGCGAGTCCGACAAAGGGATCCTTGGAGTAGGAAGACAAGGTCACCGGTTGTTCATCGTTCTTGATATCCAGAGCCACATTGGTGACTTGGGTCGGATCGGGCAAATAATTGACGACGGCATCCAGAAGCGGTTGTACACCCGTGTTCTTGTAGGCCGAACCCATGAGCACGGGTGAAAACTTGAGCGCAATGGTGGCACGACGAATGGCATCCAACAATTGTTGAGACGTAGGCGTCTCCTCCATCAAGAAGAGATCGGCAATCTCGTCATCGACATTGGCCAATTGTTCAATCAATTCGGTCCGTTTCGCGGTAGCCACATCGTGTAATTCGGCCGGAATGGGTCCCTCTTTGATTTCCTCGCCTCGTTGACCTGCATTATAATAAGCCTTCATAAAGATCAAATCGACCACGCCCTTGAAGTTGTCCTCGCTGCCAATAGGCACCTGCACGGCCGCCGCATTCATCTTCAACTTTTGTCGAATCTGGTCAATGATGCGGAACGGATTCGCACCGGCTCGATCCATCTTGTTGATAAAGGAAATACGAGGAACATTGTACCGACGCATTTGACGATCCACCGTGATGGTCTGAGACTGTACACCCGATACAGCGCACAAAATCATGACCGCACCATCCAAGACACGCAAGGCTCGTTCCACCTCAATCGTGAAATCCACATGGCCGGGTGTATCGATGATGTTGATGTTGTAATCACCCCATTGAGCATAGGTCGCTGCCGATTGAATCGTGATACCTTTTTCTCGTTCCAAATCCATCGAATCCATTTTCGCACCCACACCATCCCGGCCCCGGACATCGTGAATTTCCTTGATGCGTCCCGTGTAATAGAGAATACGTTCGGTACATGTCGTCTTGCCGGAATCAATATGAGCACTGATACCAATGTTTCGAAGCCGTTGTAATCGAGCCTAGACCGGCATGAGTGGGATCAAGAGACGGCCGAATCAAGACGATCCATATATATATATGTCATATTATACTTGCCCTATCCTCACTATCCACGTCTTGCTCTACAGCAGCTTCCGTAGACTGAAACCGCCAAAAGGAGGGACATGCAGGTCGGATTGCCCATGTCCTTGTCAATGGCCGAGATAATTGGACCGTCGAGAATACCCGCAGGCTCCGTAGCATGTGTCGATAGCAAGATCAAAATTTTTTTCCCTTGGCCGCGCCAAATTGGGCAAAAGAAGGTTGAATGGGATGGTGTGTTGAGTGTGAGTGGAAAGAGATGTATGATAGATATATGACTTTTATGACAAAGAGAGAGAGAGAACGGAGATGGGCTCTTTTGAATATATATGGAATGGTCAATGGGCAGGGCATCTAAGTTGTATTCACATCATAACACGCCGATCGCATTTTACACCGTGTTCAACACGCGCACCATGTCTTGTGCCAATTGCTTCATCTCCTCGTCTGTACCCACAGTGATACGGAGTGAAGCTGTACATCCAAGTTCATTGCCTCTGAAACGAACCACCACCGCACATTGCTCAGCCAACATTTTGTAGACGGCTTGAGCCCGGGTATTGTCGGGTTCACCCGTGGTGCGATTGAGCACTTGAACCATCACAAAATTGGCATCATTGTCACCGAGGATAGGGCCCAGCGAGGGTTGGTCGAGTTGAGACGGAATCTGCTTGGTGAGCATATCTAGAAGAATGGCGCGCTGTTGATTAATATGGGCAATGGTGGATGACATGAGCTTGAGGCCTTGGGGAGAGAGCGCTTGAAGCGCAAGCTGAGCGGTGGGCGTGGAAATATTGTAAGGAGCCTTCGTATTGTTGAAGAGCTGAATGATGTCAGGTTGAGCCATGGCAATGCCGAGTCGAATACCCGCCAACCCAAAGGATTTCGACAAGGTCTGCATCACCAATAGATTGGGATAACGCGATACCCAAGTGGCCACCGAACCCTCCTTGCTCGGGTCGACAAAGTCAATGTAGGCTTCATCGACAATCACGATACCCTTGAACCCACTATTCAACACCGCTTCAATGTCGTGCTTCTTCAACAAGGTACCCGTAGGGTTACCTGGTGAACATAAAAAGATGATCTTGATCTGCGGATCGGCTTGCACTGCCTCCTTGATCTTGTGCACATTGATCTGAAAGCTCTTGTTCGCCACCTCAAGAGGACACTTGACCACCTCAACATCATTGATTTGACAACAGACCGAGTACATGCCATAGGTCGGAGGCGTAATAAGGACCTTGTCCTGACGAGGAGTACAAAAGATGCGAATGGCTAGATCAATCACCTCGTCCGATCCGACGCCCAAAAACACCTGATGCTCAGACTCTAATCCACGCAACGATACCCATCGTTGCTTCACATCCATCTGATAAGGATCCGGGTATCGATTCAGGTTGCCGTCTGGCTGTGCTTCGAGCGAGGGACCGTAAGAATTCTCGTTGGCGTCCAGGAGAATACCTGATGAATAATCGTCTCGAGCACATCGATAAGGCTGTAGAGCCAGGATGTTGGGTCGAACAATCTGAGCAAGGTCGAAGGTCATGTCGAGACACAGGGCGATGACAGAGAACAATAAGAATAAAGAAGCAGACAGAGCTAATGGGACGGAGTGAGACCAAGTCCCAAAAAAAGATGGATGTGACTCACTTTTTGGATGGACGCTGTGGACTTATGGCGAAAAGTGGCCGAGAATGAAGTAGAAGGGGCAAAGAGCGAGTATGAATTCATGGAAAAAGTCAATCACTTGACTCGACAACGCTATGTGGAGCTTACGGAGCGAGTACAAGACGTGTTGGCGGACATGTCGAAGCATCAAGTGGAATGTAAGTGAGACATGTCTCGATGGACTGGGTATATTTATACAATTGATAGATGGTACCTTTGAAACCTATGTCAAGGATATCGATGGCGTTTGTCAGCGGGTAGAAGAAGTGTCATTGCTCGCCAAAGAATTGGATAATTACTCGCGTTATTTAGGTAAGCAACAAGAGACGAAAAGTTGCACATCATTCTGAACATAGACTCGTCAAATGATAGAACAAAAGGTGCAGAAACTACAGAGTATCAAGACATCATCCGCTCCATAGATCAATTGAAGATGAACAGTGTCTAATGTACATATATTCCCTCTCGTGGTTGGAATCGATTTCCATCCATCATCACTCGGAGTCCTTCTCTTTGTCATCTACTCTCTTCTTTGCGCCTCAGTAAATCAATGCCTTCAATCCTTCCTCGCCTAGCTTTTCCCCCCACTCCAATTCTTCTCTCGCTTCTTTGTCTCCGGAATCCCATTTGACTCAATCTCGAAATAACGATCGCTGATTGGCTGATATTGATGACGTCATGTACCTCGTTTTCTCGAGCACGTTTTCGCTTCTACGCTTTGTTCCCTCTCTCTCTCTGTTTGCCACCATGCCACGTCAATCACGTCGATCGGCTCCCGCTCCCGCTCCCCAGAAGCGTCAAGCGCATACCATGCCTACTCGTCAAGCTCCTCCTCCACAACATCCTCAACAAGGTCTAAGTACACAACAGCAACCTACGAGCATGGCACAACATGCCCCTCAACCACAACAACCCGGCATGTTTGCTCAGAGTAAGTAGCGTGTACATGGATGAATGGATCGAGATTCATAGTTCTGCGCAGTGG
Organism: Bifiguratus adelaidae; assembly: GCA_002261195.1. Classification (NCBI taxonomy): domain Eukaryota; kingdom Fungi; phylum Mucoromycota; class Endogonomycetes; order Endogonales; genus Bifiguratus; species Bifiguratus adelaidae. The sequence goes on from MVBO01000113.1 coordinate 46,634, forward strand.
CTAGCACGGCTGCTGGTGTTGCCGTCGGATCCACCATTGGACACACCATTGTAAGTGTCGGCTAATCGCCAGGTACACTTTTTCGCTGACCTTTATAGGGTCACGGCATCACCTCCATGTTTGGAGGCAGTGGATCTTCACAACCAGCTGAACCCCAACCCCAACAATACGCTCAAGAATACCAACAGCCTCAATACGTTCAACCTGTTCAACAACAACAACAGGTCAATCCTTGCGAAAAGGATTTCAAGGCGTTTACCGAGTGCTTGGAAGCCAATTCGAACGATATCGGTAGTTGCCAATGGTACTTGGATAACCTCAAGGCGTGTCAAGCCATGGCTTCTCAATATTAGATGACTTGCGCATACCATAGACCGGGAATAGAACGCACCGTGGAATAAAAGAGCGGTCAGGGAGTTGTCTAGACACGGTGTATTGACTTTCTTACAAGGAGTGCGCAGCACTCTTTTGCACTTGTTGCATAAAGACCTCCAACAAGTTGGTCTTCATAAACTCAACATACAGGCGGTAGTTTTCGTTGGCGATGAGTTCGGCCAGTTGGGTCGCTTTCGTTAAATTGCTATCATGCCTCATTAATAAGGCTCGTACACG